>CM019163.1:6952327-7030417 GCA_009733165.1 Naja naja
CTCCTTTCTCTCCCTCTCCTTTATGTAAGGAGGCGCCCCTGGGCTCAGAGGCGTGGCGGAGAGTTCCCTGGGCATGTGCAGAGTTCTTCTTCTTCCTCCTTAGCCAGGGGAGCAAGGCATTACTGCAGAGTACTTGCATCTGCTCCCCCTTGTTTTCTCCATTTTCCTTTTCCACCCCAAATTAAAGAGGGGGGGTGTTATGGTATTCTTTCCTGACTTCTTTTTAAGGCCCCGAAATTTGCCAAGTGAAAATAATATCAGAGTCACAAAATGCTGTTTTAAGAAATAGTTTTAGCTTCTTTCCAGAGGATTTTTTTTAAAGCAATGCTTTTGATTTTGTGCACTGCTAGGAAGAAGAAAAACTTATCCACCAGGAATTAAATAATTTAAAAGCCACTGTTTCCACACCAACTACAAATCTGGTAGGTCTTAAAGACAAAATAAAATATAATTTCTATTGTTCTCTCTGCTCTAACCATTGCAAACAGTTGTAAAGCTCCTGTAAGTTTTACAGTTAAGACATCAGACTCCTTATTTTTTCCTCTTTAATGCCATTTCAATTTTACCCTTAGATTCTTTTTAGACTCTTATACACACAGAAACACACACACACACAAGCTCTCGTTCTCTCTATATTTATGTATATATTTTTATGCTTTTTAACCTTGTATAACTTTTGTTTTTATATAATTTAGCTTTTAAACAATTATTGTTTATATCCCACTCTCCTTATGCTGGTTTATGACCATAATAAAGATTTGATTGAGGTGAGACATAAATTAACTAATAAAGATAGAAATGCCATATTGTTTTAAAAGACATTTCATTTTATTTTCTGCTCTTCAGAAATTGATGAAAGAATGTATGGTGAGGATGATCTATTGTGAGATGCTGGGCTACGAGGCGTCTTTTGGATACATCCATGCCATTAAGCTGGCACAGCAAGGGAATCTTTTTGAGAAAAGAGTTGGTAGGTGTTTTTATTAATTAGGCATTTCTTAATCTTCAAATCCATAAATCATAACACCTTGTGTATTCTTTATGTTGGTAAAATGTGTTTTGGCCTCACTATCTACAAAACCTTCACAGTATTCAGCTGCTGAGTTTAGAGGAGACGTATGTCATTCTTGCTATAAGTTGATCGGCATGTACAGAGAGGTAGAAACTATTTGATGTCCTAATGCAGAACATTTTCCCCCTTTGTCTTAGGTTATTTGGCAATTTCTTTATTTCTGCATGAAAATCATGAGTTGCTGGTTCTACTGGTGAACACGGTAGTGAAGGTATGGCTTCACAGACTATGCTTTTTAAACCATAATTTCTTGAACTGACATGGTCAACTAGGCTTAAGGGAAAGCAGATTGCTTGATAAATGCTTGCCTTTGGAGGATAAAGAAGGAGTATTTTAAGACAGGGGGTCTCCAAACTTGACAACTTTAAGATTTGTGGACTTCCAACTCCCAGAATTCCCCAGCTAGTATGGCTTGCTGGGGAATTCTGGGAGTCGAAGTCCAAAAGTCTCAAAATTGCCAAGTTTGGAGAGTCCTATTTTAACATCTGCTGAGCTTCCTTTCTGCCTATGAGTTAATGATTTGTGTGAATCATAGCAATGAGAGCTTGTCAACATACACATCTGCACACAAAAATTGTGCTTAATACCTTTAAAGTCTGGCCTTTCATTGTAGTGGGATCTACTGGAGGCCATTTTTTTAATTTACAAGAAAGCAACAACAGTATAGTTTGAATATAAACTTTCTTTGATCACTGCACTGCTTTCTTGTAAACACTGCAAGTTAGTTTAGATTCTTTTGCCCATATAAACTGGCGTGCTGTTATCATAACAAGATAATGTCTATTTATCTGTCTGCTGAATGTCTGGTGGTTGACATTTACCCAGCCAAAGAAAGTGTAGAGAGGTTTAGACTGAGTGATACACAATGTTATTAATGTTGTGCACCTGCGAGGGAAAATAAAGCACAAGAGAAATGAGGGAAGTGTGGAGGGAGATGTGAAAATAGCAGTAGCACTTAGACCAGGGGTCTTCAAACTTGACAGCTTTAAAACTGGTGGACTTCAACTCCCAGAATTCCTCCTCCAGTCATGTTAGCTCAGGAATTCTGGGAGTTGAAGTCTACAAGTCTTAAACTTGCCAAGTTTGAAGACCCTTGACTTAGACTTATATACCGCTTTACAGTGCTTTAAAGCCCTCTCTAAGTGGTTTACAGTCAGCTTATTGACCTCAACAATCTGGGTCCTCGTTTTACCCACCTTGGAAGGATGGAAGGCTGAGTCAACCTTTGAGCCTGGTGGGATTTGAACTGCCAAATTGCAGGCAGCTGGCAGTCAGCAGAAATAGCCTGCAGTACTGCACTCTAACCACTGTGCCACCATGGCTCTTCCTTCCTTCCTTCCTTCCTTCCTTCCTTCCTTCCTTCCTTCCTTCCTTCCTTCCTTCCTTCCTTCCTCCCCTACCTTCCATGCATCCATCCTTCTTTCCATCCATCCTTTCTCCCTTCCTTCCTCCATCCTTTCTCCCTTCCTTTGCACTTAGCAATAGCACTTAGACTTATATACCGCTTTACAGTGCTTTACAGCCCTCTCTAAGCGGTTTACAGTCAGCTTATTGACCTCAACAATCTGGGCCCTCGTTTTGCCCACCTCGGAAGGATGGAAGGCTGAGTCAACCTTTGAGCCTGGTGGGATTGGAACTGCCAAATTGCAGGCAGCCGGCAGTCAGCAGAAATATAGCCTGCAGTACTGCATTCTAACCACTGTGCCATCATGGCTCAATGGAAAATGGAGAAGGAAAGGACAGGAGATGGGAGGGCAAGTTGTCTGGGGGAGAGAATTGAAAAGACCCCCAAATACTGGGGGCTCCCAGGCAGCAAGAAAGGTCATAAAATGGGGCAAAACTCACTTAACACGTGTCTCACTTAGCCACAGAAATTTTGGACTCAGTGGTGGTGGTAAGTCAAGGACTACCTGTGGTTAACCGATTTAATACATTTCTTTTATACTCATTGTTGGCAGGATTTGCAGAGTACGAATCTCATGGAGGTATGCATGGCCCTCACAGCAGCCAGCCAGCTTTTCCCCCAAGAAATGATTCCTGCTGTCCTTCCACTCATAGAAGACAGACTCCAGCATTCAAAGTACGTGTCGCGCCTTGGCTCTATTTGTTGAGAAAGGTCTAGTTCGTTAGAGATCAAGTCTATTGCAGTAATGCAAAGCCAGAACTGAAAATTGCGCGCCAAAATCCCTCGTTCTGCTTTTCCGTCCCTTAAACTCACTCTCATTGCTCTCCCCCCATTGTACCCAGTCCAGTTCAGGCAATATGTTTTCCTAATGGTTAGTTCAAGCGTAGTTGTTCTGACCCACGCCCTTTTCCAACAAATCAAACACAATCCAAAGGGATTGTGCTTTTAATGCTTCTGCAAAATAATTAGCTGTGATAAGCACAAGCCTTGCCAAACTGTGCGAGACTTGCCAAAAGATAACAGACAAGAAATAACTTGCAATACAAGAATCTTCAAACTCAGGATACTGGAATGTCCACGAGGCTGGAGTTTCAAAACGTCTTTGCCTTCTGCAAAGAACGTTCGTTTCACAGCTGGCTTTTATCTTCTTGAAGGAGGGGCCATTACCTTGCAGCCTTGTTCCTGAGTCGCCCATGCTGTTGTAGCTGCTCTTTCCTGCGAGCAATCCTGCGTGCATGTGCACTTGGCACAGGCTCCTCGAACCTCCTCATCGCTGCTGCCAGCCCCCACAATCTCTGAAGGCAGCAGTCCACTCCCTAATGGTCCTGGCCCTTCATCTGAGTCCTCACTCTCCTCAGCTGTCCACACCTGCTGCCAGCTAACCACAACAGATGGTGGGAAATGGCAGGGTTTATAGTCCTTGCATTGCATTTATATCCTTCCTTCCGCTCTCAGCCATCCGCGCCTGCTGTTGGCTAACCACAACAGCAGTTTAGCCCCGTCCTCCTTCCAGCTGGGTGACCTTGAGGCAGTGTCTTGAGGAGTTAGAGCATTTACTTTTCCCCACATTCCCCCCTTCATTCCCTATACCACCCCCAGTCCATGGGAGACTGTCACCGCAGTGAAGCACAAGCAAGCATAGAATGGCAGATGACACTGTGAAGCTTGTGAGATCTTAGAAAACTTCTCTAAACACAGCTCAGGGTCAGCCTGAATGTAAGAGCTCATCTCAACTCAATCTCATTTTTTTTTTAGGGAAATTATTCGGAGAAAAGCCGTCCAGGCACTCTACAAGTTCTACTTAATTGCTCCTAATCAAGTCCAGCACATTCACGACAAATTCCGAAGGGCGCTTTGTGATAGAGATGTGGGTGTGATGGCAGCTTCTTTGCACATCTATCTGCAGATGGTGAAGGTGGGATTCTTAAGCATCTAAGGCTGTTGATGTTGACAGCACATATTCCATGGCAGAATGTAAACAAGAATGGCTTTCATCCATACTAGAAATGATTCAACGAGGAAAATATAAATATTTATAGTATGTTTTTAAGGAGAAAGGGAACTGACTGAAGATTGAAATCAAAACACATTTTATGTGCCTATAAATATTGTATGTGAGTCAGAGAACAAAGGGAAAGTTGGAAAACAATATTTATCTGTAATCCTTTTTAGTAGCTTTTCTTTTTTATTATTATTTTTAATAACAGATCGTGAGGATTTGGGCATTTAGCTCAAGATATTCCAATCCTTTTTCACACTGCTAATACAATGTTTTTTGTAGTTCCTTCTCATAACTCTACAGTCTCAGTAATTGCTTTGTCCATTTACTGATATTATATCTTGGTATCAATTAGTATTTTAAGGTCCAGGGTTCTCTTTAATGAAAAAAACTTGCTGTAATGGGACACGTTCCACCGAAATAAAATCACAATACGGTGGGCAAGAGAGAAATAATTGGAGTCTTTAAACATTCCTGCAATCTTACCCTGAAGATCTGATTAAATCTCGTGTAATAATACTGAATTCTTGCAAGGTTTGATAGCTCTGTGAAATTTCAAACCTTTTAAAAAGTGACATTTGCTTCTTTTAAAAAGTGGATTCTTTTGATGACAGTGTAGACTCTATACCACTGATTTAGACAGTACTTCTGAGAAGAACCCCTTAGAAATATGTATCATTTAAGCAGATTTTGTACTTGCTGATCGCAGGGTTTGTTCCATGTTCCATGTTTAAATGTCAGTTGCCTTCAGGTGTGAGAAATTATTAAAACATTAGCTTTCACACGAAAAGAACTGCAGGGCAAATAGCGACAAAATACCATTAATTCTTGACTTGTCCGTTCAGTCTTAATTGTGTGTGTTGCATTTTTGTCTAGGAAGATTCCTCGGGATATAAGGATTTGACAAGCAGCTTTGTAACAATTCTGAAGCAGGTGGTCGGGGGAAAGCTGCCCATGGATTATAACTATCACAACACTCCAGCCCCTTGGTTGCAAATCCAGCTTTTAAGAATATTGAGGCTACTTGGAAAAGATGACCCAAGGTAAATTCTCACAACTTCGATGTGGAAAGTGGGAGAGAAAGGTGTTATTTGCAATACAGTTTGCAGATACGAATAATGTGCACGCTAATTAATTGTTTGGAGTCATTGAATTGTTTTAAGTCTGAAAAATCAAATCAAACCTTTATTGTCAATGTACAACATGTGTACAATGAAATTAAAGAGCTGTGGAACAACACAGTTTCTCATTTTTAAAAAAGTGATAGTGAACATTTTCCTTCTTTGTCAGGACCAGTGAATTAATGTATGACGTTTTAGATGAATCTTTAAGGAGAGCAGAAATCAATCACAACATTACTTACGGTAGGTGAAGTAAGATTGTTTTAAAGTAAGGGGAACCAAATGTGTCTTTGTCACTTGTAATACGGGTAGTCCTCAACTTACGATAGATCATTTAGTGACTGTTCAAAGTTACAACGGCACCAAAAAAAGTGACTTAGGACTATTTTTCACAGTTATGACCTTTGCAGTGTTTCCATGGCCATGTGATCAAAATTCAGATTACAATTACAGTCAGAATAGAGCTGGAAGGTGCTTGGCAACTGGTTCATACTTACGACGGTGGCAGTGATCCCCTTTTGAGACCTTCTGACAAGCAAAGTCAATGGGGGAAGCCAGATTCACTTGACAACCAGATTCCTGACTTGTCAACTGCAGTGATTTGACTTGATGGCTGCGGCAAGGAAGGTCGTAAAATGGGAAAAAACTCACTTAACAAACATCTCACTTAACAGCAGAAATTTGGGGCTCAGTTGTCGTAAGTCAAGGACTACCTGCATTAGACATTCCTGCTGGTGACAGACATAATTCTTGATAGAGTACTGACGTATTTGTTCTACAATACAATAGAATTCTTTATTGGCCAAGTGTGATTGGACACACAAGGAATTTGTCTCCGGTGCATATACTCTCAGTGTATATAAAGGAAAAATAAAATACACTCATCAAGAACCTTAAGATACAACACTTAGTGATAGTCATGGGATACTAAATAAGCAAATCATACTAGGAAACAAATAAAACAGTATAAACTGTAAAGATACAAGCAACAAGGTTATAGTCGTAAGTGGGAAAAGAGAGGTACTAGTAAGGATGAGGAGAATCATAGTAATACAGTCTTACTAAATAGTTGGAGAGTGTTGAGGGAATTATTTGTTTAGCAGAGTGATGGCGTTCGGGAAAAACTGTCTTTGTATCTAGTTGTTCTGGTGTGCAAGGCTCTATAGTGTCATTTTGAGGGTGGAAGTTGAAACAATTTATGTCTAGGATGTGACATAAATAACAGGCAGGAAAGCATTCTAATGCACTACGAATGCTTTCCTGCCGCTGTTAGCTGCTTGGCTTCATTTGAATATTCATGCAGTCCCATTTTATTTTATATATATATATATATATTGTATGTATGTATATGTATGTATGTATGTATTTGTTTTCGTAGATTTTCACGGGTAAAGGTATGTAGGTCTTGGTGTATTCGGGTCTTGTCCCGTGTAAGATTGAGAATACCTTGGCAACGTTTCGACGAAATCTCATCCGTCATCTTCAGGCTGGTGTCTTCAGCTTCGTTCTTCAAGTAACAACACAGCCAACTCTGGAGTTTAAAAGGGAAAAACAGCCACTATCACACACTTCTCCCAGAAGAACAAAGCTGAAGACACCAGCCTGAAGATGACGGATGAGATTTAAATCAAGCGTTGCCAAGGTATTCTCAATCTTACATGGGACAAGACCCGAATACACCAAGACCTACGTATGTGTATATATATATATATATATGTATATATATATATATATATATATATATTAACTTTATACATACATATATATATATGCAGGTCTTGGCATGTTCGGGTCTTTTCCTGTGTAAGATTGAGAGTATCTTAGCGACGTTTCGTGGTCCCACTCACCATCTTCAGGCTGGTGCTAGTGCTTGTGTGAGCAAAGTGTGATCGGAGCTGCCGTCTCTCTATAAATACTGGTGGGGAGATGTGGTGTACTGGCTCTGTTGTAAGCGGGTTGGTTGGCTGTGTTGTTACTTCTTGATTGGTTGATGGAGTTGATGTTTGCAGATTGGTTGGCTTTTTCGTAAGACCCTCACCAAGATGCTCTCAATCTTACACAGTAAAAGACCTGATATATATATATATATATGTATGTATGTATGTGTGTCTGTGTATGTGTGCATGTGTGTATGTGTATATAATTTTCGAAGTTAAAATACAAAATGAAGAAGAAGAAAAGAAAGAGGAAACAAACTTACAATTCATCAATGTCAGTGTCAATGATATATTCGTTATTTATTTTTTGTACATTCGGATTTCTGGTTTTGTTGTTTGGTATCGTTTTATTTTTTAATGGATGGAGTCCAACGTCCTCTTTGCCTTTTCTGCAGCAATCCTGTTCGAATGTGTCCACACCATTTACGCCATTCACCCCAAACCTGATCTGCTTGAGAAGGCCGCCAAATGCATTGGGAAATTTGTCTTGTCCCCTAAAATCAATTTGAAGTATTTGGGTAAGTTCTGTCGTTTTTCTTGTTCTACCAACCTAGCGGAATAAATGTCGAATGCCTACAGTTTCATTTTTCCAACTTTCTAGTTTTTTCTCCCCTTTAGGATTAAAGGCTTTAACCTACGTAATCCAGCAGGATTCGAACCTTGCTCTGCAACACCAAATGACAATAATTGAGTGCCTGGAGCATCCTGATCCCATTATTAAAAGAGAGGTAATAAATACCAGGTTACGATTATTGTTACGGAGCTGCGCACTGTTAGCAATGTAATCAATAAATAGTTGCATTTCTTCGATTATTCCAACCAACTGGTCCTTAAACTGAATGCAGCTTATTTATTTATTTTTTATCCATCTGTCCCTCTGTTTCACTTGAGTCAAATTTATCCATTTTCTCCTTCAGACCTTGGAACTTCTGTATCGAATAACCAACGAACAAAACGTCACTGTCATTGTACAGAAGATGCTGGACTACATAAGTCAAAGCAAAGAGGAGTATACCATCATCAACATTGCTGGGAAAATAGCAGAATTAGCTGAAAAATATCCTTTTACCTGCTGCGCGTGCCTGCTCCATACAGATGAACTTCTGTATCTCTCCACATGTTTTAATTGTTTGTGTTGACATATCCTTTTGATGGTTGTTCCATTTTATTGCATCTGAAACTCAGAGAATAGAAGAGAAGAGAGCTGGAGGTCTTCTACTCCAGCCCCTTGCTCAAGCAGGAGACCCTATACTATTTCAGATAAGTGGCTGTCTAGTTGCTTCTTAAAAACTTCCAGTGTTGGGGGCACCCACAACTTCTGAAGGCAAAGCTGTTCCACTGGTTAATTGTCCTCACTGTCAGGAAGTTTCTCCTTAATTGGCTTCTCTCCTTGATTAGTTTCCAACTGTTATTTCTTGTCCTGCCCTCTGGGGCTTTGGAGAATAATTTGACCCCCTCTTCTTTGTGGCAGCCCCTCAAATACTGGAAGACTGCTCTCATGTCACCCCCAATTCTTCTTTTCTTTAGACTAGCCAGACCCAAAACCTGCAGCCGTTCTTCCTATGGTTTGATGGTATCAGGTTCAACATTTTGCTTCCAACCGAGTCACATTACATCAGAGCTGTATTGAGCCTTCGAAGCTGTGCATTCCTGACATCTGAAACCCGTGGAAACCCTAGCAAAGATAGGTAGTCCTCCCTTAACAACCATAACCGGCAACTCTGCCACTAAGTGAGACACCCTATGACTTGTGATTTTACTACTGGTTTCTGCATTGGTTTCTGCTTTTTAGAAGCCAGCTGTGGAAGCTTGCCAATGGCAATTGTGATTGCAGGATGCGGCAATGGTTGTAAAGACCTCCCAATTGCGAGCACCTGAATGTTGATTCTATGACGCCAGGAACGCCGCAAGGATTGGTTGTAATCGAGCGGTGGGTAACCAAGACAGCCATTAAGCGAGGACTACCTGTAATAGAGGGACGTGGTGGCTCAAGTGGGTAAGACGCTGAGCTTGTCGATCAGAAAGGTCAGCAATTCGGTGGTTCGAAGCCCTAGCGCCGCGTAACAGAGGGAGCTCCTGTTACTTGTCCCAGCTTCTGCCAACCTAGCAGTTAGAAAGCAGGTTAAAAAAATGCAAATAGAAAAATAGGGACCACTTTGGTGGGAAGGTAACAGCGTTCCGTGCGCCTTCAGTGTTTAGTCCTGCCGGTCACATGACCACAGAGACTTCTTCGGAGAGCGCTGGCTCTTCGGCTTTGTAACGGAGATGAGCAGTGCCCCCTAGAGCTGGAAATGACTAGCACAGATGTGCGAGGGGAACCTTTACCTGTAATAGGTACAAACTTGTGTGAATGTCTTGCTATCATTTCAGGTCCTTGAAAACTAATAAATGCTTCCCCTCTTCGCACGCAAGTAACTTTAATAAAGAAATTGATTATTTGGACTCTGCAGTAGAACATTTGATGCCGCAATAGAACACTGAATGCTGCCTTGATGGAACTATTATGTGTCCTTTCCTTAATGTCCCTGGCACATATGCTCCAAACAATGAATGGTTCATCCGGACTATGAATGCCGTGTTTTCGGTAGGAGGAGACACAATGCACCCTGACATTCTGAACAGTTTTTTGAGACTTCTTGCTGAAGGTGAGCAAACCGTGGGGGAGAATGAATGCAATCCGGTTATTAAAAAATAATAATAATTTCCAACAGTTAAAAAAAACCCCACCCACTGTGTTTTTCTTAGGCTTTGAAGATGAGAAGGAAGACATTCAGCTGCGGTTTCACGCTGTCCAATCTTACCTGTCGTTATTAGAGGACAAAAATGCAGTTTATCCGCAGAAATTTCTTCAAGTGATGAGTTGGGTAAGAAAGAAAGATTAGATACATTTATTTTTTTTAAGAAATACATTCTTCCTGAATATTTCTATTTCACATACTAGAAAATGAATTTTGTCAGTTTAGCAGTTTCTTAAACTGGAGAAGTTCCAAATTAGAATGTACAATCTCATTGGAAGGCTGTGCTATGCGTGGTGCAGTGGTCTACAGGTGGAGCTTTCACCTCACCATCAGGAGTTCGATTCTAGGTAGAGGCAGATATTTCTCTTTATGGGCATGTTGAGAATACATCTGCTGAACAAAACTCCGCATTGGCGACAGGAAGGGCATCCGGCCAGGAAATACTCAGCTCCATTATGTTTATGGGGGTCGTTAAAAAAGATGATGCTTGGAACGCTGTGCTATAAAAATGACTTTCTACTATTGACTAATCCTGATGTTCTAATTTTCTCCTGACAGGTATTGGGGGAGTACAGTTACCTCCTGCAAAACGTGGACCCTGAAGTTGTTTTAGCAAGCTTGTTCCGGATCCTTAAAAGCAACGCCACTTGTGAAACCAAGGCTTGGATCGCAGCTGCAATTTCCAAAATTGCTTCTCGTACTAACGGCTCAAAGACGGTTGAGAAATTCCTCTTGGAATTCAGTGCATCTTTGGATACCAGCATGAGGCAGCATGCGTTTGAATTGAAATACCTTTATGAAAACAAGGAACTGATGAAGAGATTGTTTCCACTTGATGCGAGCTATAAGAACATTGTGGTGAGTCCTTGTTACCATGGGTGCAATGGTACATCAGAATCAGTGATGGGATTCAAATTTTTTTTTACTACAGGCTCTGTGGGCGTGGCTTGGTAGGCATGGCAGGGGAAGGATATATTGCAAAATCCACATTCCCACCCCACTCCTAGGGGAAGGTTACTGCAAAATCCCATTCCCTCCCCATCCACTAACCTGCTTTCCAGCTCGTTCTCCTGTGCAGGGCAACCAAAGAAGACCCAGCCAATCAGCTGGGACTCAGGAGGTGGAGAATAGATGGGGGCAGGGCCAGTCAGAGGTGGGATTTGCTGGTTCTCCGAACTACTCAAAATTTCCGCTACTGGTTCTGCAGAACCGGTCAGAACCGGCTGAAAACCACCTCTGGTGAGAGTGACCTTGGGGGCAGGAGGAAGAGCTGCAGACCAGGCAGTGGTTGGATACAAGGAAAGAGAGTTTGCAACAGGAATTGATCTGTGGCAGTCTCGGAGGGGACCCCACCTAGTTTCTGAAATACAAAGCGGGCGGAGAGATGTCCTTTCAAACTTGCAGGGCTCTGTTATTGTAACCTTACAATAAGGACGGAGCTAATAGTCCTGGTAGTATTGTCTGACTGTGCTGAAAGCCTTTATAATACAGGTAGTCCTTGACTTACGACAGTTCATTTAATGAACGTTCGAAGTTACAACGGCAGCGAAACAAGGGTCTTACAACCGTTTTTCACAGTTACAACTTTTCCAGCATCCCCACATGATCAAAATTCAGAGGCTTGGCAACTGGTTCATATTTACAACCGTTGCTCTGCCCCAAGGTCACGTAATCATCCCCTTTTGCGACCTTCTGACAAGCAAAGTCAATGGGGAAGCCAGGTTCACTTAACAACCATTTGATTAACTTATCAACCACAGGGATTCATTTAACAAACAAAAATGGGGCAAAATTCCCTTAACAAATGTCTCACTTAACAACATAAATGTTGGGCTTAATAGTGGTTGTAAGGACTTGGAAGGAAGGGTTGTATTTTTAAAATATTTACAGGCCCCTCACATCCTGGACATAAACTGTGTCAACTCCTTCCCTCAGAACGACGCTAGAGAGCCCTGCACACCAGAACACCTAGACACAAGGACAGTTTTTCCCGAAAGCCATCACTCTGCTAAACAACTAATTCCCTCAACTCTGTCCAACTATTTACAAAGTCTGCACTACTATTACTGTTAATCTTCTCATCACTCCTTATCACCCATCCCCTCCCACTTGTGACTGTATGACTGAACTTTGTCGCTCATATCCTAACGATTTTTATTGACTGTTTGCTAGTATGATTTGATTGCTTATTGTACCCTATGACTATTATTAAGTGTTGTACCTGATGATTCTTGACTCTTGACGATGTATCTTTTCTTTTATGTACAGAGAGCATCTGCACCAAGACAAATTCCTTGTGTGTCCAATCACACTTGGCCAATAAAGAATTCTGTTCTGCTCTGCTCTATTTCTATTTCTGTTTCTGTTTCTATTCCTATTCCTATTCTACTCTATTCTATTTTTATTTTATTCTATTTCTACTCTATTCTACTCTACTCTACTCTAATTCTAATTCTAATTCTATTCTTATTCTATTCTTATTCTATTCTAAAATTTGCTCAGGAAGTAAAAGATCTCAGCGAGCCATTTTACTTGGAGCAATGCCGACTGTTCTGGACATTATTGTTGTCTTTCATAATAATAAAACCTAATGTCCAGGCTTATGCACGTAGTCCAGTTCTTGTGGAGCACATCTGATTCCAATTAGCGTCTTCCAAGGATCTCAATGTACCTTTGTACTGCCAGAGCTGCATGTTGCCACTGAGCAGTGGGATCTGGCATGTCTGCCTGTCGGCTGGAGAAAGAAAAAAATAAAATAAAACCCAGAATTAGGCTTCCTTTCAAAAGAACTAACCGAATTATAATCTTCAACTCATGTCTCATTCTATATAGGTTGATGCTTCCTTGTCTTTCTTAGACGGCTTTGTGGCTGAAGGACTGGACCGGGGCGCATTGCCATACAAACCTCATCATCAAAGACAGGAAGAGAAACTGTCCCAGGAAAAAGGTGATTGCTTTCTAAGAAATGAAGATCATGTATTGCTTCCTCACTAATTCCTAATTGCTTCCTAACAGGGAGAACAAATATATAGCAATCGCAATAGCACTTAGACTTCTATACCACTTCACAGTGCTTTCCAGCTCTCTCTAAGTGGTTTTAGAGAGTCAACCTCCTGCCCCACAACAATCTGAGCCCTCCTTTTACCCACCTCGGAAGGACGGAAGGCTGAGTCAACCTTGAGCCGGTCAGGATCGAATTCATGGCAGTGGGCAGAGTTAGCTTGCAATGTTGCATTCTAATCACTGAGAAGGAAGGAAGATAGCAATAGCACTTAAACTTATATACCGCTTCATGGTGCTTTACAGCCCTCTCTAAGCTGTTTTACAGTCAGTCTCTTGCCCCCAACAATTTTGGGTCCTCATTTTACCCACCTCGGAAGGACAGAAGGACGAGTCAACCTTGAGCCTGGTGGGATATGAACTGCCAAATTGCAGTCAGCCAGCAATCAGCAGAAGCAGCAGCCTGCAGTACCGCACTCCAACCACTCCACCACCTCAGCTCTTTAACCAGTGGAATGGCTTGCCTTCAGAAGCTGTGGCTGCTTCGTTGCTGGAGGCTTCTAAGAAGAGATTGGACAGCCACCTGTCAGAAATGGTGTAGGGTCTCCTCCTTGGGCAGTGGGTTGGACTAGAACAGTGGCCCCCAACCTTTTGGGCTCCAGGGACCGGTTCCGTGGAGAGAGGCTTTTCCGTGGACCGGAAGGGGTGTGGTTTCATGTACTCCTTACGTCCCGTGGATGGGGCTTCGCTGGTTTGCACGGCACGGTTTCTGGCATGCTGTGGCCCAGTGCTGGTCCACCGATCAGGGTTTGGGCACCCCTGGACTAAAAAACCTCTAAGGTCCCTTCCAGCTCTGTTCTGATTGATTGATTGCTTAATCAATCAAGAGAGCTGCGGTGGTGCAGTGGTTAGAGTGCAGTACTGCAGGCTACTTCTGCTGACTGCCGGCTGCCTGCAATTTGGCAGTTTGGTTTCTGACCGGCTCAAGGTTGACTCTTGCCTTCCATCCTTCCAAGGTGGGTAAAATGGGGACCCAAAATGGTTGGGGGCCAGTATGTTGACTCTGTAAACTGCTTTGAGAGGGCTGTAAAGCAGTATATAAGTCTAAGTGCTATTGCTATTGCTATTGGTATTGCTATTCCTTCCTTCCTTCCTTCCTTCCTTCCTTCCTTCCTTCCTTCCTTCCTTCCTTCCTTCCTTCCTTCCCAGATTATTGGAGGCAATATGCTGACTCTAAACCACTTAGAGAGGGCTGTAAAGCACTGTAAAGTGGTATATAAGTCTATGTGCTATTGCTATTCCTTCCTTCCTTCCTTCCTTCCTTCCTTCCTTCCTTCCTTCCTTCCTTCCTTCCTTCCTTCCTTCCTTTCTTTCTTTCTTTCTTTCTTTCTTTCTTTCTTTCTTTCTTTCTTTCTTTCTTTCTTTCCTTCCTTCCCTCCCTCCCTCCCTCCCAGATTATTGGGGGCAACATGCTGACTCTAAACTGCTCGGAGAGGGCTGTAAAGCACTGTAAAGCGGTATATAAGTCTAAGTGCTATTGCAATCTTCCTCCCTCCCTCCCAGTGGTTAGAATGCAATATTTCAGGCTAACTCTGCCCAGTGCCAGAAGTTCGATCCTGACCCAGTCAAGGTTGACTCAGCCTTCCATCCTTCCAAGGTGGGTCAAATGAGGAGCCAGATTGTTGGGGGCAAGAGGCCGACTCTGTAAACCACTTAGAGAGGGGCTGTAAAGCCCTGTGAAGCGGTATATAAGTCTAAGGGCTATGGCCATCAACCGAATATTTTTCCCCAAGTTTTTGCAGTAGATATTATGTTCCGGCTCGACAAGATGCTGATGATTGTTATTTCTCTTGGCAGCTTTGAATTTTGAACCCTACGGAGAATCCCTTTCTCGGAGCTTCCCTGTATCAAGAATTACCGGCCGACAGTCTCCAACCGGAGTTTCTCTGAGCTCAGACAATAGTGTTGAGACAGGACAGAAAGAGTGAGTATGTTGGTCTCTTCAGCAAGAACTTCTAAACCACAGCCTGCCTTCCATTCATATCTTGCAGCCCAACTGTTCGGCCATCAAAACAGTAACTTCTGTCAAAGTCAGGGAAAATATTAAAATATAAAAATATCAGTGGTCTTCTTATTGGACTAGACAACCTCCAAGGCCCCTTCCAGCCCTAATATTCTAAGAATCTAACCCAGGGGTTCTGAATCATGGCAACTTTAAGACTTGTGGACTTCAACTGGCTGCAGAATTCTGGGAGTTGAAGTCCACAAGTCTTAAAGTTGCCAGGTTTGGAGAACTGTGATCTAACCGCTATCCCCCTCCTTAGGAACAACAGTCTGAAGCTTGAAGGCGTCAAGAAATTGTGGAGCAAAGAAGGTTACCTGCCCCAGAATAAAAACCAAGAAGGGAAAGAAGAGAAAACCACAGAGGCTGCGCTTCAGGGCGGCCCATCAGCAGAGACGGTGGCTAGCAGTTTCCCATCGCAGCCGAAGGAAGAAATGACGGATCAGGCAGAAGGGACGAAAGAAAAGCAGCAGCTGGCTTCAGCACTCTTTGTCGGGCTGGGATCACAAGGCAGCACTAATCTGGTAGGCTGGCTAAATTGCCTTTCTTTCCTTCCTTCCTTCCTTCCTTCCTTCCTTCCTTCCTTCCTTCCTTCCTTCCTTCCCTCCCTCCCTCCTCCCTCCCTCCCTCCCTCCCATCCTTCCTGTTGGGCTTAGATCAGAAAGCAGCACTAATCTGATAACCTGGCTAAATTGAGTCTTTTCCTTCCTTCCTTCCTTCCTTCCTTCCTTCCTTCCTTCCTTCCTTCCTTCCTTCCTTCCTTCCTTCCTTTCCAGCCTTTATTGCTTTTATAAATAACTCAAGGCAATGAAGATGCCTAATACCCCTTCCTCCTCCTATTTTCCCTGCAACAACCACCCTGTGAAGTGAGTCAGACTGAGAGAGAAGGATTGGCCCAAAGTCACCCAGCTGGCTTTCATGGCTAAGCTGGAACTAGAACTCTCAAGTCTCCTGGTGATTGGTCCAAAAATCACCCAGCTGGTTTCATGCCTAAGGGGAAGAAAGTAGATCTCCCAGTCTCCGGTGATTGCTTCAAAGTAACACAGCTGGCTTTCATGGCTAAGGCGGGACTTGAACTCACAGTCTCCTGCTTTCTAGCCTGGCGCCTTAATTGCTAGACCAAACTGGCTCTAAATTTAAATAAACCTAAATAAATAATTAAACTAAGAGGAGGCATGGCTAATATGCTAAGCTTGTCGATCAGAAAGGTCGGCAGTTCAGCGGTTCAAATCCCTAGCGCCACGTAATGGAGTGAGCTACCATTACTTGTCCCAGCTTCTGCCAACCTAGCAGTTCGAAAGCATGTAAAAATGCAAGTACAAAAATAGGGACCACTTTTGTTCTGACCCAAGCCTTGTTCAAATCAAACAAACACAAAGTATGTATAAAAGCAAACCTTTTAATTGGTGCTGTGAATTCTGTTCATTCACAGCCGAGAGTCATTCAAAACTAATTGTCCCAGATAAGAGCAAGCCCTTTCAAGGTTGCAAAAGGCTGCCAAGAACAAAAGACTAATTGCAGATAAATATCCAAAACCAGAAGTTTAAAAAAACAAACCGGAGTAAGCAGGGCTTCAACGAGGACTCTGAGTAGAAAGAACTTCTTTGCTTCCTGCAAAAAAGCCAACCCCAAAGGCTGGCTTTTATCCCTTAAGGGAGGGGCCACCACCTTCCAGCCTTACTCCTGAGTTACCCGTGCTGCTTCACTGCTGTTTCCTTCGGGCAGCCCTGTGCATGCACACTGAGCACAGGTTCCCCAGGGTCCTCTTCGTCACTGCTGCCAAACTCCACAACCTCCGAAGGCAGCACCCCTCTCTCTGATAGTCCTGGCCCCATCCCTGTATCACACGCAAGCCCCTCGTCCAAGTCCTCGCTGTCAGAGACCTCAGCCATCCTCACCTGCTGCTGGCAAACCACAACAACTTTGGTGGGAAGGTAACAGCATTCCGTGTACCTTTGGCGTTTAGTCATGCCGGCCACATGACCACGGAGATGTCTTTGGACAGCGCTGGCTCTTCGGCTTTGTAACAGAGATGAGCACACTGCCGCCTAGAGCCGGAAAACAACTAGCATGTATGTGTGAGGGGAACCTTTACCTTATGGATGGTACATTTTAGGATTCCTTCCCTCCCCAACCTTTATTGCTTTGGATAAGATGGTCCATTCAGACTTCGGCTTCCGTTTAAATCCTGTTTTCCCATCCCACTTGTTTCCCGTTTCTTTAAGATGGGCAAAGGAGACCCTGCAGCCCAGAAGTTTACACGGAAATCGAAAACGAACGAAGCCCTCCCTAATGAGAGTTCATCGCCTGTGGAAAGCAGCCCTTCCACTTCCCTGTTTCAGGAAGGATTAACTGGAAAGAAGGACCTTCTAAACAACGGACACCTGAAGTTCAGGAAAACATCCCTACATTCTCCTGAGATGCCTGACTCCAAGACAGCGCTCGATCGCTCCCATTCATTGCCGGAAGGTGGGTTGAATGAAAAGTCCCTGGACCACCAGCTTTCCCCATCGCTTTATTCGCCCATGATCACGTGGACATTTTCCATCCTTCCCCAAGTTCTCCTGCTCTAGTTCAGAACCAACTTCCGCCGACGCCTCGTCTCCCAGAAGAAGCAGCCCAACATCCTCATTCAGACATCTCAGAACTCTGCGGCAACGAATCCCTGCTTGTATACTTTTCAAAGGTCTGGAAAGAGGACAACCTTCTAATTTTTTTATTTCTCGCCAATAAAAGCCCTTCCGTTCTGAAAGACGTCAGTCTGGAATTCCAGCACTCGGAACATTTTAAGGTAACCTTTTTAGCATCCTTTTGGCTCTTTCTGCTATCGTACTGGATCCAAAAAGGCATTTTTAACCCATGTTTTGTTTTCTTCTTCTTTTATATCGAAGATGGCACAAAGTCTTGGCTGCCAACTTGCTGTCATAGAAAGCAAAAATATAGAAAGCTTCCAGATGTATGTAGAGATGGAGAAGCCCCAGCCTTCAGGAAAAATCTTTGGTTGTATCAGTTATCCGCTAGAATTGGACGTCCATCTTAGATTTTCTATCTCTTTAGAGCTGTTGGACTTCATTAGGTAACTATATAAAATAATTTTCTTAATACATATGAAACGTAAATTTAGAGTTCCTTGGTAAGGTTCTCTCCCACCTTGCCTCTCTCCCTCATTGTCCTAGCTTTTTAGTATTGGAAAACGTTGAATGCTTCCAAGATTGTTAGATAAATGCCGGCCGCCCTGTGCGAGCTCATAGGCAAGGACTCCTCGGGGTCCCGTCGGCTGGTCAATGCCGGCTGGTGATTCCCCAACGACGAGCCTTTTCTGTCGCGCCCCTGACCTCTGGAATCAACTGCCTTTGGAGCTCCGTCTGGCCCTGATCTCCACACCTTCCGCCGTGAATTAAAGACCTGGTTATTTGACCAACCCGGGCTGGGACCCCTCCCTGGGGGAGGGATGGTTTTAATGTTTACTATTGCATTGTTTTAATATTTGGGCTTGTCATTTGGTTTAATGGTTTTTAAATATTTATTGTTCTGTGTTTTTAGTTGTGAGCAGAGTCTTGGAGATGGGGCGGCATACATTCATATATATATATATATATATATATATATATATATATATATATATATGTAGATTTTCATTAAAGGTATGTAGGTCTTGGTGTATTTGGGTCTTGTCAACAAGAGAATAATTAGGGAAGCCATCGAAATAGAAACACCCCCATAACATGAATAAACGGATGATACTTCCCACCTACCAGACATCTGGAAATTAGCCCTAATCAACAAACGAGTCCCAGCCACAAAAACCAACACCGGACCCAAAATAACACATGATGCCACCACCAATCTCCTTCACCAGACTCAAACCCAAGCCCACCCACAGATGAAAGGCAACCACCATCCAGAAACCAGACCATGGCTGCAACACCAGCTGCTACACCCCCTCCAACCCCAAACTAAGCAAACTGACACACGCTATAAACACATAGCCAGACCTCAAACTCGGCCAAACCAAGGCCCAGAATGCCACATCACAGCCTTTCACCCAGGATACTACATCACAGAACTCAGGAGATCACAACACAAAACATCAGGAGGTTGCAGCACAGACAACGACCCAGGAGATTACAGCACCACACCCAGGACATCACAACAATAGAACTCAGAAGGTCATCACACAGCCCATTACCCAGGTCGTTACAACACAAAAGGCTGAGAGACACACAGCCAGCACCTCAGCCACACAGGGTCTCAGGAAAAAGCCATCCAATCTGCATACATCAACTCCATAAACCAATCAAGAAGTAACAACACAGCCAACTCTAGAGTTTAAAAGGGGAAAACAGCCACAATCACACACTTCTCCCAGAAGAACGAAGCTGAAGACACCAGCCTGAAGATGACGGATGAGATTTCAAGGTATTCTCAATCTTACACGGACAAGACCGAATACACCAAGACCTACATATATATATATATATATATATATATCTATCTATCTATCTATCTATCTATCTATCTATCTATCTATCTATCTATCTATCTATATAAAAATAAGTAGGGACGTACCAAGATCAAACAGGCAACTTGTAAGCAAGCTTACAAGTCCATATATTTCGGCTACTTCGACAGCAAAGTGTACTTGTAGCGTAGTAGGGGGATTTCAATCTGAGCTCATCTTAATGATTACTCCAACGTCTGTTTTTCATGAAATCTTTCTTAGCTTGATTGTCATGCCATCCATGACCAATAGATAGAAGGGCGATCTTTCAGGAAAAGTTTTTAAAAAGCATAGTAGATTAATTAAATCAAGTAAAATGGTTAGTGCTGCCCATTCCTTTAGACTTATTTTTTCTTTTCTTCATTTCTTTCTTTCTTTTAAATTTATTGTTTTTCATCATAGAAAATAAAAGAGTAAAACAAACAAAATGAAACAAAACAAAAACATACATTCAATCTTAACCACAAAAAATAAATATATATTATATAATAATAGATGGTTAACAGAGGGATTTGAAGATTAGTGTACTGCTTTTTCTTCTTGTGTGTGTGTGTGTGTGTGTGTGTGTAAAAGGGGAAGATAATTTATTGCTTTCAGCACCTAGCCAGGATGGATCCTCCATGTTAAATATTAAATTTAATTGACCAATTTTTCCTTCTGTTTCTTTTGTTGTCTTCATTTCTATTGACAACCCTGTTTGCAGACCAATGAAGATGAGCACGGATGAATATGGAAAACTGTGGCTCTCCATTTCAAATGAAGTCAAACAAAATCTGAAGGTGGCACCATCTCAAGGAACTCTGTCCTTGATGCTAGACACCTTTCAGCAAAAACTGAAGCTACATATTGTTGATATCATAGGTATGTAACTTAACATTGTTTCAGATTCATGACATATATGATCCTGAAGTTCTGGGTTAGTGCCAGTAGGTTAAACCACATTTTTCTAAAATTGGAATGATTTGGCTCTTGACTGAGGTGAAGCTACTTCTCTGAAGTAATTAGAAACCATTCAGGTTTTCCTCAGAAATTTGGAACCCCCTTTTCAGAGTTTCAAGAAGTCGGTAGTTATTTTCCACTTCCCCCAAATTCTCAGTGTTGGGAAAATGTTCAATAATTGTGTGTCTCTCGCCCCTTTCTACATCCAAACTGAAACCTCAGGGAGTGACAGTTGAACAGGAATCAGAGCCAGCTGTTTCCTCAGTCATTGGAGAAAAGAAAGGGGTGTTTAGGGAAATGAGTATTTTAATCCAGCCTCAGCTAGCAGTATTCATAAAGCGTCACACTGTAGCTTAGGATCCAAAAAACAAAGCAAAACAAAACAAAAAAAACACACAATTCCCACCCACCCACACCCACTGAGGCAGAAAGTTATTGGAAATTCCCGTAGGCAGTGTGTGACATTTTCTCTTTGAATAATAAACCCACTTGTGTCACAGTGATTGTGCCATAAAAGGACCTGGTGTAAGAGAAGAGCAAACAGAGCTGGGGTGGGGGCGGAGTTAAGCACATTATTAGCTTAGAGTTGATATGTGGTCACAAATGGTTTAAGTCCAACCCTTCTTGAATTCTGTTGACCCTTGTCTAGCATCAATGTAGTATTGAAATTTAATGGATTAGATTCTTATGTATAGGCTCGAGAGATAAATCTTCTGAACTGCAATTGCATGTATGGTCCAGGTCCTTTGTGCCTGAAACCTGGATATTAAGAACTTTCCAAATGCCTTCTTTAGGAAATGAGGGAATAGCCGCTTGTCGACTGGTTCCATCAATCCCATGTCTTCTTCACTGCCGGCTCCATGCTGGGACATTGGCCTTGTGGTTCAGATCGCCCTGTTCTGCTCTACCAGACTGTATACTTTATCAATGTCAGAAGGTGATGGAAGAATCCTGAAAAACCATCGGCCTCCCGTTTTTGGACTGGTATGAAAGAGGAGTGCTTGTGCATAGGGGTTTACCAAACCCAACTTCTGTTCTACACGGAGCAAAGATGTATCTCAGCATCAGTGTGGCTTTCCTTCCAGTGGGAGGGGAAAACCGATCAGGATGTTTGCCTGGCATTGACAAGGCAGCAAGGTACGGGTAGCTGAATCGAGACGTGTTCTGCAAGGCATATTTTCTATTAATGTATTGGTATAACTCACAGGGGATTATTCATAGGATCGGTTACTTGAATAACTCAATCATTACGCTCCCTAGTGCAGAGAACTGCTTATTTTGTTGAAGCTCTTGAAGTGGTGTGATGATCCAAAGAGGCGTGGCACAAAGGCAACACAGACAGACAATCAGTAAGAGTCCCTTTATTATCTCCAACTTGGCCCCAATGTCCAGGTTATCTTCTGGTTGGAGAAAAACTCTCCCAGGAACAGCCTTTGACTGCAGAAAACTAAGTCCAAACAAGCCAAACTGAAGTAATTAGTTTGGCAGGGCAGGAGCAAGAATTTCAGACTTGAAGGTGTGGCAAAACTCAAGACGCCAGGAATACAGATAAGCCACGACAACACAATATAAAGTCACGTTTCCTCCAAACAACCTGCCACGTGCAGCCTGGCTTTTTTATGAATTGTCTTCCCAGCTGCAGCTAATAAAGGGAATCAGGGCCCTTTCCTCCCCCGTAAGCCACACAACCCACGTTGCTCTCTTCTCCGTTCCTCCCTGCATGCCCTAGGATGAAGAGGGGGTGGGCCTGGTTCTTCCTCTGAACTCCCTCTCCCTTGTTCTACCTCTCCCCTGCTCTGGCCAGCTGGACTTTGCCCTTCCTCAGTTTCTTCCACAGCCAACGGAGCCATACTCCCATTCCCTGTCAGCTGTTTGGCTTCTTCCTCGGATTCAGACTCTTGACAGGGGCATGACAGGTGGCTTCTTAAGTACTTATAGAAACAACCTGCAGATCATAAACATGCAGGGATAAAATCTTCAGTTTGTAAGTGTATCCATGATTGCCTCATCATGCATCATGGCTGGGTCATGGCACTGGAAAAATTCTTGACTTGGCACAGGTCACCGTTGACTGTACCTCAACAATCAGTCTCATCAGAGTTGGGAGTTTGTCTTCAATGTTTTTACAGTATGGATAGATAGTAGGATGACAAGGTTTTTTTTGTATGGGTGTGGTTGTGATCAAGGAAGTACCTTTTTGCAAACACAGCTTGAGATGGGCGGTGTGATTCTAGGTATGCAATACAGAATTTCTACAGTTTTTGCGTTAACTTCCAGATCTTCTGACTTTGTGAGCTGTCCCCCCATCTTCCCGCTACCTTTGGCCATGTGAAAACATATAAATATACTTACTTTCATAAAAGAAAAGATGATCTTGGAAGGACCCCATAATTTTTTTTAATAAATAACTCAAGGTGCAAACATATTTAATACTCCTTCCTCCTTCTGTTTTCTCCACAAGAACAACCTTGTGAGGTGGGTTCGGCTGAGAGATAGTGACTGATTGGTAATATAAAATTATGATTAATTTATATGCCACCATTTTGTGGCATTTTTATTATACTTCGCTAGCGGGGGAATTCTGGGAGTTCCATACAGCTTCAAGTTGCAAAAGTTGAGGAAACCTAGGTATATAGTTTGTTTTTTTTCTTATCTTATGCCATTAACTTATTTCGCTTACCATTTCTTAGTTCCAGTAATGTAGCTTGTTCTGAAAAACATACAATTATGGATATGGATATGTAGGTGTAGTTAATGGTTAGAAGAAGACTCCGTTGCTAAGTAGATTGCAAGGTGCTGTGAGAGAAAATAGAGAAATCCATTATGAACTGCACACAGTAGAACATCCACTCTTTCAAAGTTCACCAATTTTCTCACTTAAGAAAGTAGAATGCAATTAAGTAACAAAGGGATTGAATTTTGGTAGGGGTTCCCCCCTCAATTTTTCAGTATTGTCACAAAGGAATTTTTAAAAATGCACTAAATGTATTTAAAATGTATTAAATCAGGGGTCTCCAACCTGGGCAACTTTAAGAATTCCCCAGCCAGCATGGTGAGGAATTCTGGGAGTAGAAGTCCACAAGTCTTAAAATGGCCGAAGTTGGGAGACCCCTGGGTTAAATTACATACAGAGACTGTTGTATGATCATGTTTACTATATATGCCTTTATGGATTAAAAATAGGAATTTAGGGGTTGGAAGAATAAATACATTGGAAATATTGTTTCTACATGACTGTTAATGGTATATTATAGGATTTATCCTGTAACAGTTTAGGAAAGCTGCAATTTCAAATCTATGCAGTTTTTAGCATTGTCATCAAATCAGGTTTAAGCTTCTGGGCTTCCAGGTCTTCCTCAACTACAACTCTCAGAATCCTCCATTATAATTTGCAGTTGTAGTAGAGACATACTTGGAGGCTGACAAGCTTCTACCCATTTCCCAATACAAAGATTTATCCTGAAGATTCTGTTGTCCATTTTTTCCCAAATGTTAATTGTCCTACTCTGCCAAGTATGTAGATCTTAACCGAACAAAGCTTGGTGAGACTTACTGGGTTTTCCTTAATTGTACCCTCTCTACTTCCTTTCTATTTTCAAACTGCCTGCAGAAGTGGTTTCTTACTGTTCTTATTACCACCTAACTTAAAATAATTGCAATATAATAAATTATCCTGCTGCACCAAACTACTATTGTGCATCGGTCACTGGAACATTTATAACATCTATTGTGTAAGGCAAAATCTAGGCATGTTGCAATGATCATTTTAACACCAGGTATTCAAATATAGGTATGCTACCCAACTGGCTTAAACTTGCAATGCCTGTATATATTGAAGAGGGCCATAAGGAATAATCAAAACATCCACGTTTGGAAAACAAAGTGGCACCGTCTTATTAATTATATCATTCACAGTGATTAGCTGTGGCAGTGAGGAGCTTTGCCCTTGGATAAAATACCATGCTCTATCCTAAATCATTCTCTTCATGAGCTGAATAGGGTCATAATTTCTCCAGATGTCCAAAAACCACATGGATGAGTGGTGGCTCAGAGGTTTCAAAGACACCGGAGAAGGTCTGTGCTCCAGGGGTTTGAGTCTTAACAGCGCATGATGGAGTGAGCTCCCGTCACTTACCTCCGCTCCTGCCAACCTAGCAATTCGAAAGCACATAAATGCAAGTAGCTAAATAGGTACCACTTTGATGGGAAGGTAACAACGCTCTGTGTTTCACCGCACACTCTGCGCTGCGGTATGATGTCATGCTTGGCCACCTGACAATGGAAATATCTTCGGACAGTGTTGGCTCAAAGGCCTGGAAATGGAGATGAGCCTGCCCTAAAGTTGGCTACAACTAGTGGAGTAAAACCTGCAAGGACTTCTTATCAGAAATCTAATAGCCAAAGGTTCTTGTAGTCAAAGTCCCCATTGTTTCTGGAGGGCACCAAACAGCAGAAGATAGACGTGAGTGAGAGGGATTAAAGTTACAATAACATCCAGAGGAGACAAAATCTTTTCATCACAAATCATTTAATGTATAATTTATGGTAAGGAAACACTATGTCTGACTCAAACACCATAGACAGTGTTGAACTGATGGTTTTACATGGTAACCCCACCAATATAAAAGTAAACACATTGAACATACAGCGTAGAACCAGTCTGGGAAATGCATAAATACTCCTCCGTATGTTTAAGGCTACTCAAGTCTCATATAAATATAAATGGCAAGACATTTGACTCCTTAAAAAAATAGTCCCAAGTCTGAACACCAATATGTGCAAGAGGTAACACGCCTGCTTGGCTGAAAATAATGGGATGAGTCTGGCCACAGTGAGTAACTTGAAAGAGATTTGCTCAACATTGAGTAGATATGAAGAACTGGGCAGTTTCTTGTACATTCAAAAAAGATTCGATGCTACTTTTCCATTTCATAAAGACAAGCTCTGAAACAAGGCTTCTTAAGTTGTGCTTTAAGCCATCTTTTGTCCTATGGGGGTATAATGGCTACATTGGCACAGATGATTAAGCAAGCATGATGCAAAAACATGGTTTATCCAAGAACAGGTACGCAACCTGATTTAATTCCTGTTAAGTCACTTTCTGTAAGATGAAGCAGTTAAATAGGCTTCTCTCATGCAATTACAGTATTCGCTGTCATGAATAATGTAATTGTACGAACTTGCACTTCATGCAATTAAAGTACTCAAACCTGATTTCATGCAATTACAGTATTTACCAGAAAACAAGCAAATACTGTATCATCTCTTGTCTGTGGCATGGCCTTCTAGGCTTAACTCACAGTTGCTACTCTGCAAATTCTCTGATGCATTTTCTTTTGCTAGAAACATATATATATATTTGCGGGCGATGCCCACTCACTGAGTTTTAATAGATTGACTTTGGGAGTCATCAACAAGATAAATCCTTACATATGGTGTCCTATAGTAACATTTCTAACAAGGGGCTGCCGTTCTTTTGATGCTCTTTGAAATAATTCTCTGTCAGTTCTTGACTAAACATTTTGCTATACAGTTGTGTCAGCTTCCTGAATGGAAATTGTGAATCATGTAAGCCATCAGACCAGAATGATAATACTTTTTGGGAGGAGAAGGTTATAAAAAATGGGCAAACTTAAGCAACTGTGTCTCCAAGGAGATGGTAAAAAAAAACTACGTGTGTAGTTGGGTCAACTACGTCCTTGGGTCAACATGGGCATTACCAAGAATATTTTTGGCACAGCATGGATGTGGTTTGGCTTGGCCCATTTCTTTCAGTAGATGGCCATCTGCTGTTCTTCTCTCTGGTCTTCCTTTCATTCTGCATACCACCCAAGGTGTCTACCACTCATCAATTGTCCATTCTTTCCCCGGTGACCCTCCAAGCAAGCAGACTCTCCAAGCAAACACTGAGGATGGAAGGCTACAAGGAGATCCACCATACCTGGAGTCTCTGCTCCTTTTCAGAACATCCCTTGTTGCAGCTGAGCATAAAAAGATGTCTGAAAGGGCCTGCTCAGTCCAGTGTCAGTTTCAAACTTTCTCTGCTCTAGAACCGACTTTCGTTTGCTTTGGTACTAACTGCAGCAACATGTGAGGACTTCATGGAATGAAACTTTTAAAATAGCTCCTCTTTTAGAGTCACTAAGAGAATCATGCCAACTTTTCCATTACTGTCAGTGGAAACACTATATCCTTTAAAAGCAACCTTGTTTGTGCTTTTGATTTTCTTGCATCTACAGTTCTTCCTCATTTTTCAACTTGGATTGTGTGTTTTTTCTTTTAAAACAAAGCTTGGCTCTCTTCCATTTTAAAGTTTTCTTCTGCAGTGGAAATGTGGGCTGTTTTATTTCCTTTCCAAAATGGATCTTCAGGTTTATTTTGCAGAGCTGAATTCCAATTTGCACAATTTCTTTTGCATTGTCAACCGTTCTCTGTGTGAAAATCTTTCTTTTTATTTGCGGGGTGAAGTACATCTCGCTTCTGGTGGCTTTTTCTTACAAACGGATTGTCACATGTTCCAGAATAAAAGTATTTTGTTACCAAGATATTTTGTCCTGGGGGGTGGGTGGGTTATAAAAAGAAGAAGCAGGCTCTTGTATTCCTTTCCCAACTCTGTCTGCATCTCTTAATTTGATCTGTTCTTTAAAAGTTTTGGAAAGTTGGGATTCAGAGGACCTTTTCATCAAGTAGTTTGTTGATCCCATCACATATTTTTTTGAGGTGCGGACGGCATTCTCCATCCAGGCTGTAGAGAGCAGTGAGGAATTCAACAGCGGCAAAGTGATCAAAGACGTGATTGATCCGTGCGTGAGACCTGGCTGTCAGGTGCCGCTCTACAAGTTCATGGACGAGATCTTTGCACTCATTCAACAGTCCCGAAAGAACGTTCTTGTCAAAGGTGAACTCCACTTCGTAAAAACTGACCACTGTCATGGCTGCCTGATTCAGCTTCTTGCGGAATTTCTCAACGATCTCCATCTCGTCCGCATTGAACTGGTTGTTTCGGTAGAGAATCCCAATCTTGATGGCAACTTTGATCAAGTCTTTCATAACCTTGTGGGCTTCTTTCTTGTTTTTCATGTGCTCTATGGTCACTTTGTACAACTCGTCGAAGATTTCGCTGCTGGTGTCGTCAATCAGCATGTTGGCCATCGTCTTGCTCGCCATCTTGCTCAAAATCTTCTTCTGGGCTTGTAAAGCAAGACTCTTGGAACTAAAGTGATCGGGACCTAAAGAACAAAACACGGCAACAAGAGAAAGAATTAATTGCAAGTCATTTGTAATATATCTCATAATTTAACATAAGCACTGTCACTGTCAGCTTTGGAAGCCATATTGAGATTCAGTGCTCCCACGCTGCCACAACTGAGCCTGAGAAAGTGGGAGGGAGGAATTCATTTGAGTATATCTAGTTAGACAAAATAAAATTCTTTTGCTGGTTCAAGGTCATGTAGTGTTGTGCATAGTGAAAAGGAAGTCTTACTTTGGGACGGATGGTGATTGGGCCATGTGATGTGGTGATGGGTATAGGGGATGGATTTGTAGTTTTTACTTATTGCAGGGAAGCCCAGAACTTTCAGTTTCGGGATTCCACAGATGTACCAGTTACTATCCAAATAAAAGTACCTTTGAGATATGTCTGTCTCAGAGTTATTGTTTGGAATGGAGGGTTGCCGGAATGCTGACATTCACCTTTATTTTATTCTTTTAATAACCTAGAAGAATTATTCAGCTACCGAATAATACCATATATTCATTTCAACATTTTTCATATTCAATCATATAAAACTATATCATAATGTAAGATTTATTGCTCAGGTCTACACACAAGAACCTAGTGAACTAAAGTTCACGACTAAATTGGCACCAGATAAGCGTCAGTGGGATTCAAGAGAGGTTGGATTTGGACTGTTCGTGGCAATGCAGGAATTCTAAACTGATGACGCACTTATCTCCACCCACCAACTGTGCCTTGCTGTTCTACAAATAGGGATGGACAGAAAGCAAGTGCTAAAGCAGTGGTTCTTAACCTTTTTGAAAGAATCGCCCCCTTGAGCCATTGAGGAAGTTGTCATCGCACCCCTCCCCCAACATAACCGCTCCCCTGCCGCCTCTTAGTATCCCCATGGGGGCCAGCAGAGGGGCACTAAGAGGCAGCAAGGGGGGCATTCGAGGCGCTGGCCGGCACTGCAGTTTCACCCATTTTGGCGCCCGGCTCCGGGCGGTGCTGTCAATGGGTGAGCCTGCAGGGCGGCGCCTGAACGCCCTGCCACCTCTTAGCATCCCCAAGGGGCCAGCAGAGGGAACTAAGGGGTGGCAGCGTTCAGGCGCCGGCCGGCTCTGCTGTTTCATCCATTTTGGTGCCGGCTCCAGAGCGTTACTAGTCAATGGGTGAATGTGCAGGGCTGGCGCCTTGAATGCCCCCCTGCCGCCTCTTAGCATCCCCAAGGGGGCCAGCAGAGCGGCGCTAAGAGGCGGCAGGGGGGCGGCGTGTCGAACCCGGCAGCACGTAACGTGCCACTGCTTCTCTCTCTCTCTCCCTCCCTCTCAATATATCTCCCTCCATTGCCCCCATATCGGCCCCCTTCCGTTCCTTCACCCCCACGTCGCCCCTTTTCGTTCTGTCGCCCCCCTGAAAAACAAAACCGCCCCTTGGGGGGCGATATCGCCCAGGTTAAGAACCACTGTGCTAAAGTGGCATGCCTTTCGGCCATTTCTCCTATGCATATTAGAAGGCATACATACCTTATCATTTGAGAATCTGGAATAGCCAATGATGGCTTAAAAAAAGCGACCGGTGAATGATTGCAGCTGAGTTATTTTGTAAAACATTCGTAGTTTATTCTCTCTCTCTCTCTCTTTTCCATGGCAATCAGAAGCCACCAATAATCCATATATGGGCAGAATTGCAAACCCAACTGCTTGTACTTGACTAACCTTGTATAGAATTGAGGGGGATGCGTACAGAGGCTTTTGAAGCCATATGGTGTCCCCCTCTCTTTTTTTTTTTTATAGAAAAGCAGGACAAATAGTAGGCGGTGAGAATTGGCTAAGCAAAGCTAGTGAAAGCTGTCAGATTCTTTGCTAAACCCAAGTTGCTTCGAAGATGAGCCTGTTTTGGTCACTGAGAGACACTGTTGCTTCGTGCTCAGTGGCAGGGAGCCCCATTTCCCTGTTGGGAAAAAATACCAAAAGCCTCAAAGGTGGGATGGGGGGGCTTAAAATTCAAAGAATATACATTTGACAGCATCCTTCAGGATGCCTTACATTCGTTTGCGTCTTTCAGTGTTGTGGCCTTCAAGCTGACAATCTGCTGCTCGAGACGCATTTGTGATGAGCTGTGTCTGTAGCACATCTGCAAAACTCTATCCCTCCCTTTGAATATTTTTGCTTTTTTAAATCTCCCTTTTTTTACAAGTGGATTTATGTTGGAGATTTCTTGAAGCCTCTCAAAGGGGAACGAAAAAAACCCCCCAAAAGAAAGTTGATAAGAGTCTTTTCTCCTTTTATCCAGCTGTGAAACTGTGTACTGGATTCAAATGGGCCGTTTTTGAGCTTTGCTACTATTTATTGCCTAAGACTTCTAAAGTAGCCCACTATTTATTTGAATTAATATCTATGAATGAATGAATAAAACTTTATTACGGTCTTAGACCAGCAATAGACACCACTATTTACATATACATAAAAATATTGTCATTATAATACATTACTAGAAGATAATAACATCCCTATTAAGAAAATACGTGTTCTCAAACAATTAGGGTCACTCCCTAGTTTATATTAGTGGAGATCCAATAAGTATGTGTGTAAATATCATTTTCCAAAGATTGTTCTATCTACAAAAAATTGTCATAAACTGATCGCTATAATTCTGTAACCAGTTTTTTCCTTGTAGACATTGCAGCAACACAGAATTTTGCTACTACACGGGAATTAATATCTATTTAAGTTATGGGGAGAGGGTTTTTTTTTTAGCAAGACAGTGGGGGGGAGGCCAGCACAGCTGATCCTTAGCACGTTTTTAATATTCAAAACAATTAGGGAAATGAATGAAGATGTAAAAATTAAGAATAGAAACTATTAATAAACGTGTTTCATCTGCAAATGGACACCTGCATTCATTTTGAGAGGGGTCAAGATCCCCCCCCTCCAATGTGCCTTACCATTTTTCTCCATGTTCTGAGAATTAGCTAGTCAATGATGGTCAGTTCAGAGTTCAGACCAGTGGCCATTTTGTTAAAGAAGAACAGACTGGAATAGTAATAATTCAGTTAAGAACCACTCTGTGAGACAACCAGAGTTTAGATAGTGGGTGTAACAGATGAGGCAGGGTCAAAGGTGTTATGAGTTTGGAGTCATTATGTTCTCACAAGAGACCTAAGTCCAAGCCCTCATGACTTCCATTGACTCTTATCCAGCACCAATTTGGCTTGACCAGTAGTTCAGATTCTTGGGCACATAGACAGCATGAAATAAACTTCTAGTGCTTTGAACTGCCCTAGTCAACTCCAACAGAAGATAATATCTGTAGCCTGTAGTTGAACTGTGGGGTCCTTTATGCTCTCTGAGCTTGGTGGTTTTCTTGCAGATGTTTCATTATCTGACCAGGTAATGTCATCAGAGGTAGTGATGTTACCTAGTCAGGCAGTGATATGCTTGCAAGCCAACAACCAAGCTCAGAGAGCATCAAGGAGCCCACAGTTCAACCCTGAGCTACACATACTGTACTCTCTTCTATTGAAATCTGGAAATTCACTTAGAACTGGAACACAAGACGCCTCTTTACTTGGTACCACCAGCCAGGACCTGCCTTATAATTTCAGCTGCCTAAATTCCCTAAAGACTGGATTTGCTCACCTATGGCTAGATCAGATGCCACCTACCACCTGGATTTATACAATATATTAAGCATGCTTCATTTTAATGTTCATCAGAATTTTTCCCAGGGTTGAATTATCTTGGTAGGGACACCCTGCTTATTCAATAAGTTAATATTGTAATATATTGTGCAAAGCCAGAACATTGTTGAGTAACAAAGCTAAGGCTTTTTTTTAATGTGACCACCTGTGGAGGGCTCAATATATTTCAACCCTGCATCTGGGTGAACTTCAGATCAATGAATCAGAAAGAGCAGAGAGCTATTATTGATACAAGCACTGAGGCTACAATTATAGATAGGACAGAAAAGATACGAAATGTTCTTTAAATGGAACCTTCCTAAAATATTTCCTTCGCCCTTCCCATATCATAAATGCAGACTATGTGAGCATCTGTGAGATTCCCAAAATATTTTATCTCCAGATGGCCGAATAAAATGTACAAAGTGTTACAGGATTCCCCCCCTCCCCATATGGGTGTAGCTCAGCTATGTTATTTGCATGTAAATATGGTTCCTGCTCAACACAGGCACTACAGGCATGCAAATACACAATGCACAAAACCAATCTGTTCCAAGAGCCAAGAAAAACAAAACTCGAACCTTTGCTATTAAACGCTGCGGCTGAATGAATAAAGACTGTTAAATTTACAACCGTTGCAGGAACTGGGCATGGCTAGTCTAGTGAAGAGAAGGACCAGGGGAGGCAGGATAGCAGTCTTCCAATATTTGAGGGGCTGCCACAGAGAGGAGGAAGGGGTCAGGCTATTTTCTAAAGCATCCAAAGGCCAGACAAGGAATAATGGATGGAAACTGAACAAGGAGAGATTCAACCTGGAAATAAGGAGAAATTTTCTGACAGAACAATCAACCAATGGAACAGAATTTGTCCTCAGAAGTTGTGGGAGCTTCATCACTTGAGACTTTCAAGAAGAGATTGGACTGCCATTTGTCAGAAATGGTGTAGGGTCTCCCACTTGGGCGGGGGGTTGGCCTAGATGACCTACAAGGTCCCTTCCAACTCTGATTATCTGTCATCTGTTATCCCCATGGTCACATGATGAAAAATCAGGCGCTTGGCAACTGGTATATATTTCCAATGATTGCGGTGTCCCAGGGTTTATGGGATCGCCAATTGCAATCTCCTCTGCTGGTCTCTGGCAAGCCAAATCAATGGGGGAAGCCAGATTTGCTTAACGACCAGATGAGTCACTTAAGAACTGCAGTGATTTGCTTAACAGCGGCAGCAAAAAATTATTATCATTATTATTTTATTAGACTTGTATGCTGCCCTCTCTCCCTAAGGACTCAGGGTGGCTAACATATAAAATCCATACAAATTTACAATAAAAAAGAATTAAACTAATTACAAGCCTAAACAATTAAAAGTCAATTAAAATTTAACCCCTAAAAACAAACCCACCTCCCTTAGTTAGTCCAGACTAACTAAATCATATCCTAAATCAATTAGGATTCACTTAACAGCCATGTTACTGAGCAATTCTGGTCCTAACTGTGATAGTAAGTCAAGGACTAACCATACTTCAGATAAACGTGGATGGAATAAAGCTGCATTTTCCCACTTTATGTTGGAAATCACTGTCACGGTGACTTGGTTAACTAAAACTGCACTGCTCAGCTCAGAGCAATCTGGTTTAACAAGATGAAGTTCGTAGTTTGCAAAAATATTTAAATAGTTTTAACAGTGCAATAACTCACTGTTGATACGGGATGTAAACAAATGTCGGGAAGAAATGTGGTCACGAAAAAGATCAGCTAAGCGTAATAATTCTAGTTAGAATAAACATGTTAAATCCTCTTGGTGGAGAATATGGGAGGTGAAGCATTGCTTTGACTTAGACTAAACACACCACATAAAAGCTCTTTGGCTACAGCAAGTGTGGAAATACAGTTTACAATTCTGGGTTCAAGGTTATTCCAAAGATGCCTTTTTTTTTAAAAGGCCACTGGACTTTCTGGTTTTTCTTTGAAGATGTTTTGCTTTTCATCCCAAAAACTTCATCAGCTCTGGAAGCTTCTTGGAGAGAAGTGAAACGTCTTCAAAGAAAAACCAGAAAATCTTGTTGCCTCTTGAAAAAGCACTTTTGGGACAACCCTGACTTGGATGACCGAGAATTTCCATAGACATCGGGGTTCAAAAAGTTTGCTAAGTTTTAGAAAACTGGGTTCAGAATCATAGTTTGCTCGCTTAGACAACTGGGTTCAGAATCATGCTAAGACAGTTTTTAAAAACCATGGTTTAACCAACCAGACTGCTTGTATTCACTCAGACCACTGGAAGGCCAAATTCAACCACTTAGCCTGCAGCTTAGCCTGTTGCTGGAAACTCATCACAGCAATAATTGTAAACTCATGTTTAATTGGAATGAAAGCTGATTAATGTTGTTGGGACTAATTTTGAATAAGAAAGCAGTCATCAGCCATGCCCCTCTAATTCTCTCGTCAACATTCAAGGCATGGTATAGATTGTTAGCCTGAATTTAATGCTTTATATTTCTCTTTTTTATTGTTTAAAAATAGCCCCGTGTTTGTTACATAGGGATGGAAATAGATCTGAATAGAAATGGGGATGAGCCATGAGCATTGTTCACTCATAATGCTAAAATCTAAAGTCTGATCTGCTGTGTAATTCTTTGTCTCCAGCTATTCTAATTGCAACCCCAAACTTGTCAAACACCTACCAAGCTAAGCCAATTAAGGCTGGAAGCTGTGGATATTTACACACAAGAGAGCTCTTTTAGAAGACTGAAGGCTAGGAAGTTTCAGAAGAAACCATTGGCAAACCACTTCCATATGAGAGCCCAGAATAACAGAGTTGGAAGGGACCTTGGAGGTCTTCTAGTCCACCCCCCTACTCAAGCAGGAAATCCTATACCAGTGACGGTGAACCTTTTTGCTGTGGTGTGCCACGATAGCCGGCGTGTGCGTGCATATGCTGGCACCCATAATGCAATGCACCCCGCCCCCCCATGCATGCATGCGCAACACCCCTGCCCCGCCCCCTAACCTGCACTGCGCATGTGTGCGCCTCCCAGCTGATTTTCGGCTCGAGGAAAGTCTCTGCAACCTTGGGAGGCCGAAAAACGGGCCCGTTTTGGCCCGTTTATTTCCGGAAGGCCTGTTTTTCGGCCTCTCGAGGCTGCAGAAGTTTCCAAATGGGTGAAAACTGCCTCAAACAGGCTGAAAATCAGCTGGGAGGTGCACACATGCACAGTGCAGGTAAGTTTGGCTATGCATGTCATCTGTGGCACATGTGCCATGGGTTCGCCATTACGGTCCTATACCATTTCAAACAAATGGCTGCCCAATCTCTTCTTAAAAACTTCCAGTGTTGGAGCACCCATAACTTCTGGAGGGAAGACGTTCCATTGATTAATTGCTCTAACGGTCAGGAAATTTCTCCTTAGTTCAAGGTTGCTTCTCTCCTTGATTAGTTTCCATCCATCGCTTCTTGTCCTGCCTTCAGATGCTTTGGAGAATAGCTTGTTCCCCTCTTCTTTGTGGCAGCCCCTCAAATGTTGGAACACTGATATCATGTCTCCCCTGGTCCTTCTTTTCATTCAACTAGACATACCCAATTCCTTCAACTGCCCTTCGTTACGTTTTAGACTTCAGTCCCCTAATTATCTTCGTTGTTCTTCTCTAGACTCTTTCTAGAGTCTCAACATCTTTTTTATATTGTGGTGACCAAAACTGGGCGTGATATTCCAAGTGGGGAGGGAATGGAGATTTCTTACCAAGGTGTTGTAAAGTGGTATTAACACTTCACGTGATCTTGATTCTAACCCTCTATTAATGCAACCTAGGACTGCATTCGCTTTTTTTAGCAGCTGCAGCACACCGCTGGTTCATATTCAAGTCATTGTGCACTAGGACTTCAAGATCCCTCTCACAGATATGACTATTTCATAGTGAAGTCCTATTAAAGGAATTGGGAAAGATTGAAGGCAACAGGAGAAGGAGACAGCAGAGGATAAGGGGGTTAGATACAAAGGTGGTATTCAGCAGGTTCTGACCAGTTCTGGAGGACCGGTAGCAGAAATTTTGAGTAGTATGAAGAACCGGCCAATCCCACCTCTGACTAGCCCCGCCCCCACCTCTTCTCTGCCTCCCATTGAGTCCCAGCTGATTGGCTGGGTCTTCTTTGGTTGCCCTGCACAGGAGACAGGAGCTGGAAAGCAGGTTAGTGGGGTGGGGAGGGAATGGGGATTTTGCAGTATCCTTCCTCTGCCATGCCCACCAAGCCATGCTCACAGAATGCCACGCCCACCAAGCCACACCCACAGAACACCATGCCCACCAAGCCATACCCACAGCTGATCGGCTGGGTCTTCTTTTGTTGCCCTGCACAGGAGAACGGAGCTGGAAAGCAGGTTAGTGGGGTGGGGAGGGAATGGGGATTTTGCAGTATCCTTCCTCTGCCATGCCCACCAAGCCATGCTCACAGAATGCCACGCCCACCAAGCCACACCCACAGAACACCACGCCCACCAAGCCACACCCACAGCTGATCGGCTGGGTCTTCTTTTGTTGCCCTGCACAGGAGAACAGAGCTGGAAAGCAGGTTAGTGGGGTGGGGAGGGAATGGGGATTTTGCAGGATCCTTCCCCTGCCACACCCACCAAGCCATGCCATGCCATGCCATGCCACACTCACCAAGCCACGCCAACCGGTGGTAAAAAAAATTTGAATCCCACCACTGGTTAGATAATGTCATCAATGCAATGAACATGAATTTGGGCAAACCCTGGGAGACAGGGGAGGACAGAGGGGCCTGACGTGCTAGAGTCCATGGGACTGCGAAGAGTGAGACACAACTTAGTGACTGAACAACAACAAAACCATCAAATGAATACAAAAGTCCATAGCATCAGTCTTCAAATTCCTTCCTAACACTGCTCTACATGAGGTTTGACTTGTGGGATTCAACCATCACACAAATCCAACATATTTTAACATGGTTTGTTCAACACCCTGTTGTTCTGGTTTATGGATATTAAGCCACGATAGATGGATTCACACGTTTTTGCTAAATCCAAGACACAAGCTTCAGGACTTTCTCATACTCTCTTCATCCCGTGGCTTTAACATCCAAAATGGGTGAAGTGTCTTGAAGAACCCCAATGCCTCCTCGCTGATCCTCCTAAAAATATAGTCTGACTCCAAATATTGTTTCTGTCCATTGCAGTATTCTCTTCTACAAAGACTATCGCCCACAAGGCCAACTGCGACCCACCTGTTGCTCCTTTTCTGTTGTTCCAGAATCTCAACCATCTCAAGTGGTCTCAGTAAGAATTCATGGCGTTTCTTGCCCTAAGATCCTTTGCCTTTTAAGGCATGGAAACTATTTTTGTGACCCTTTAGTTTTAAAGGATAATAGCAAGGGGGCATTCATCACAACGGATCCAACCCTAGGGGTGAAACTTTGGGCATGTCTGATATGTTGGCGGATGAACTATTTCAAAAAAAATATTTGGGAAAGTGATATGGATCTCAAAAAAATTGCTTACATTCCTCTCTAAACACCACTTCAGAAACTCATTTAGGCCAAATTCAGCCAATTAATAAACCAGAGGTTGAATTTTCAGACTTCCAGATGGTAAAATTGCCGCTTTTAATGGGCACAGATTAACTTTTAGCAGAGAACTAAAAAAATAGAACCCATAAGTCATGTTTCCATCCCAATTTGAGTTGTTTCTCTAGAGAACTCAAATTTAATGGATACCCTGGTAATGTCCTATTAGCAGCATTAGATTAATGCTAGTGAGACCCAGCTTCAAATCCACTTCAGTTGTGGAAGCTTACTCAATAGTTTTGAGCCAATACCTCACTTTGCCCAACCTGCTTTAGGAAATTTTGGGGAATAATGAGAGGAAGCAGCAGCATACAGGTCATCCTCAAGTTATGGCTGATCGTTTAGAGACAGTTTAAAGCTACGCCAGACCCCTCCCCAAAAGCTATTTATAAAGACTTTCCAAAATTCGTATTGTTGTACCTCTGATACACATACACATACACTAACCCTAACTCTATGATTCTATGTTCTATGAGCCAGTTTGCTATAAGGCAAGGGTCTTCAAACTTGGCAAGTCTAAGACTTGTGGATTTCAACTCCCAGAATTCCTGAGCTAACATGACTGGAGGAGGAATTCTGGGAGTTGAAGTCCACAAGTCTTAAAGCTGTCAAGTTTGAAGAACTCTGATCTATAGTATCTATCTCCATTATCTATCTATCTATCTATCTATCTATCTATCTATCTATCTATCTATCTATCTATCTATCTATCTATCTATCTATCATCTATCTATCTATCTATCATCTATCTATCTATCTATTAATCTAATCTAATCTAATCTAATCTAATCTGTCTGTCTATATCTATCTGTCTGTCTAATCCAAGGGTCTTCAAACTTTCAACTCCCAGAATTCCTGAGCTAACATGACTGGAGGAGGAATTCTGGGAGTTGAAGTCCACAAGTCTTAAAGCTGTCAAGTTTGAAGACCCCTGGCCTTATAGCAAACTGGCTCATAGAACATAGAATTATAGGGTTGGGGTTAGGGTTAGTGAATGTTGAAGACCCCTGCTAAAAGGGTTAAGGTGCTAGATTAGAAACCAAGAAACTATGAGTTCTCATCCTGCCTTAGTCATGAAAGCTGGCTATGTTCAGCCAACTCCCCTCTCTCCACTCAATCTACCTCACAGGGCTGTTGTTGTGAGAACACATCTGCTGTCGGGAGTTGCACAAAAATAAAGTTGGATAACAACCAATTTATTTATCAATGCTATTTATATCCTACCCCAGTCCTATACAGACTCTCAGGATGTATCATGGATAGGGGACCAAAAAGAAAGCAAGACCAGTTAACACAACTCAATATTTGTTTAGTTCCAGGATTTATTCTTACACTGCTGCTTTGGAAGTTGAGTTTTTTTTTCCAGAGGACCCCATTCTGCCTTGATGAAAGCAAGCTATTGAGGTTTAGTGCTTCACCGTTCTCCAATATGGGTATTTATTTGCCAATGGTCTTTCTTCCATAAATGGTTGCTGATTAGATTTGCTGATGAAGGTTTCCTAGTTTTTAGCCAAGGTTTCCAGATTGGCAGTTCGTAGGGAAGGCCAACAAATAGGGGGGAAAGGAGAGGGGGTGGGAGGTTTGCTGTGAAAGTGTTGCACAGAAAACTGGCAACTGAACTGAAGACAGATCCAGCTCTTCCAGGGTTCATTCATGCCCGTCCTTCCATTCATAAAATCTGGCAAGCAGACAACGTCAGTTGCAATCAGGGTAGCGTTTACTCTATGCTTGCTGTATAAGTGATACCCGTGACCCAATATTTTTCTTGAATTAAACCCATCATACATCTGGGTGTTTTTTTTTTTTTAACTATCATCTTCTCCTGCTCCCCAGTAACAGCAGAAGCAATCCATTTCATATACAAATTGGAAGATTATCCTGGAAAGAATACAAGGAAGCTCTAAACTCTTTCCTGGCCTGCTAATAAGGACCGTTAAAAAGGAAGGGGAAAAAGATGATTTCCTTGTTACAATAAAGCTTGGTTGTTCTTGGCAACAGCTTCCCAACTTGCCACATAGCTACTTCATAGCTGGCACTGCCTGCAAGAGCTGCTCAAGAGGCAGAAATCCAACAGGCCCAGCTTTCCAGCACAGTGATGGAGTGAATCAAGACACATTTTGGGAGTTGAAGTCCACACATCTTAAAAGTTGATGAGGTTGTGAAATACTGTTCCCTAACATTGCGAGCTATGTGTCCAAAACGTTGCATTATTAATTAGTGCTAATGGGTGATCAAATTCTATGCTGGTGAATGTCACACCTTGGGTTTGATTCACACAATATACGAAGCCAAAGAGCTGTGATTAATATGTTGTACACTATGGCAATCAAGTGTGACACCCCTTCAACTTCACTGAGTAACCCTCAAGGCTTATACGAGAGTCTTTCGTCAACATAATGGTCGCACCTCTGGGAATTAATCCTAAAGCATCATAATCTTGGCGAAGATTTTTTTTTTTTTGGCGTTATGAAAATCCTAAGAACTCTCCTGAACTTGCAGAAATATGATTCCTCCTTAATTTTGATAGGAATACAAGCAGAGTTTGAGAAGAGAGAGGCCCTGGTTTTATTGATAGGATCCTTAGTTGGATTACAGTAATTTTCATATTATGATTCTGACTGCCTTTGCTGTATTTTCCTTCCCCCATTTAACAATTGTACTGCAAAGGCTTACGGATCTGATCAGGGGCAAGTAAATCAATGCGTATCTCATTTTTACTTCCTATTGTAAACCTCAAAGAGCTTTTCAGTATTGTGTGACTGAGTCATGAGAGACCTTTCAAGTCAGAAATATAGAGTTTGCCCAATGCTGTAAAACATCACTTTTCCTGCATATCTTTTGTTCATATTACTCTGGCTCAACTTTCTAAACAGCAAATCAGAGAGTAACATTTACTATACAGGATGAATCATGAGTACATTGTTTAACATCTGCTCCTGTTTTCATTATGGAATTCACACTCACGTTATAATAAATATAGTGGCTTCTTGCCACTCTCTCTTCCAAAAAGTTGAGGTTGTGAAAGATGGCTTCTCTTCCCATCCAAAGACTAAAAGGCTGCCAAAAAAAAATGCTAAAATGGTCTGAATCAGAGGCAAACGAGTGGATGGAAACTCGTTACTCATTTCTCTCCAGCTGCATTGTTCAAAAGGGAAACAGGAATTCCTTAATACCACTTTTTACATTCCCCTTGCTATGTGACAGTATTGCCAGTCATGAAAACAGCTATGTAGTTTGTGGTGACAATTGGCAGTAGACAACAACTGAGATTAAAACAATTTAGCACACACAGACACACACACTCTCTCTCTATCTGCACTCATTTTTCAATGTATATAAAAAACTCATCCGTAAGATGTATAGTTGGCTGTAATGGGCCGAATCTGGCTATTATTTTACCCAACCCCAAGAACATCTGATTCAAATTTAGCTGTATTACCTAACATCTAGAGAGTCAAGGCTTCTGTGCCAACATTTATAAAATGCACGGTGGTGCATTACAGAGTTTTTAATTTAATACTAACCCTATCCTACAGAGAGGGCAAGTCCTTGAGATGCTTGTGAGTCTTGCAACTAGAGATGACAACCCTCTGCAATCTCTTCATCCTTTCGGTTCCAAAAAGACCCATGAGCCTCTGTGGAGGGTTATACAGCTCTTATGCTGCCCATATAGTTTACCAGATTGTTTGAGCCACTGCAACATGCAAAATCCTTTCCTTAAAGGCCTCCGCTCTTGGCTTGCTCCTTACCACTTGTCTGACTCATAGGTCTCCTCCAGCACATAAAAGAAGAAGAAAAAGGAAAGTTAAAAAAAAACCAGAGAACAAACTGCTTTCCACAGCAACTGAGGTTTCTTCTGATCTCTATTATGAAACATGCAGCAATCATCCAGAACAGCTCTAAATTACACCTTCCAGCTAACATGAAAATGCCACCTCACCAGCCATCGTGATGGCAAGTTGGCTTGGTGGAAACAGATACCAGCATTTAAAAAAAAGGTTTTTGGATATCTGGCGACAGAAGGAGAACATGCAGATATTCTGCCTGCAATGCTGGGTGGAAATAATGTATGTTTATCAAGATTAGTCACAAGGAGTAGTAACAAGCATCAAGAATTAGGTTTCACCTCTCCATTAGCTGAAGCTGTTGCTCCATCTTGTACTCATGAGTTCCACAGCTCACTACTATTCTTATTATGACTACTCTCTAGGTGCAATTCTAGCTCCCTTTACCCCTCTTACACAAGTGTGTGCATGTGTGTGCGTCAAATAACCCATGCAAATTTGTTAGTGTGTAAAAATAATTTTTAATACCGGACTATAGATACAATGTTTTCTGTATTGTTACAGCTCTTCCATTGTTTAACTACAGAATAAAAGGTAAAGGTTTTCCTGTCTAGTCATATCTGAATCTATGGCACAGTGCTCACCTCTTTTTTTGGGCCAAGGAAATCAGCATTGTTACTTTCCCACCAAAGTGGTACCTATTAATCTAGTCGCATTTGCATGCTTTCGAACTGCTAGGTGGGTAGGAGCTGAGGTAGGAAAGGGAACTCACTCCATCGCGTGGAGCTCGGGTCTCAAACATTTTACCTGAATTTAAATCAAAGAGAATACAATGAAAATTGAAGAATTTCCTAAATGGCATTTCTTCTTTCCTCCTGAAAGGAAGGCTAGTGAAGTGCTGAAGACCACAAGGGATTCCAAACTCTAATGGACCTTTGTGAAGAAAACCATGGCTTATGTAGAATTTGCATGGGCCTCATGGAAGAAAGCTTATCTGTTTAGTATTTGTGCCTTTTACTAAAATGGCAGCTTAAAAAGTTGTGTATCTGCTATTTGTGATGCCGATGCCCATGTTTTAAAGTGGAAAACTGACCTTTTTGCTTTGTGCTGTGTACACAAGATTTCTGCCAAAGTAAAGGGGGGAAAAATCCTTTTAATGGCTCACCCAGGTTAAAATAGCTGTCACTCAAAACATGTGCTCACATGTTTCATTCTAAATAAATTGTTCTTTTGAGGAAAAGAAAAAAAGAAAATGTTTCTATCCTCCCCCTAAGTTTGATATCCTGCTTGGTTTAGGCTGTAGCCCATTCTAAATGCAAAAAAACCCCAACCTTTATGCAGCATTTTTTTGAACTCAGTTTTGCAAGTTGCACAGTCACAGAACGAGGCAATTTCATTCCCAACCCATTAAAAAAAAACCTGTTCCGATGACAGGAGGGAATACTGCTGTTTTGGACGTTTCAAGCTTTCACGGAAGGGCAGATCATAAAGCATGACCCAAAGAGTTTATGGAAAAATGATTGCTCGGTGTTGCAAATTAGATCATAAAAGATACAAGCACCAGGCAAATAAATTATACGACTTCCCAGTCATAGCACCACCACCCCTCTCTCATAAATAATGTTGAAATGCAGGACGAAGCTTCCTGGCAATATTTATCTTCCCTCCACGAGCGGGAGAAGATGTCCATGGTATAATTTAACGCTCATCGTCCACTTTTTCATGTCAGGAGTAAAGAAAACACAGAAACGGGTTTCGGGGTTTCGGAGGCGAAAGGAATTTCTGGACGTGGCAGCAAACGGATTTAGACAACTCCACAGCTGGGTGCAAACTCCCTTTGGATGACCAGCTGCCAAGCAGTCACATGTTTAACCTCTACTGGGCTGAAGTTGTACCCCACCCCCCAAAAAGAGGGGGGCAGCATTTCATCAAAGAAAAAGCCGTTGCCAGCCTCTCTTCCCCCATCACTGGTTGCAACAGAATGGAGAGTTAATTAAATGCAATTTCTCTCCTGCGCCAACTCTTAACATTCAGAGTAACCGATTCTGTGGAAACTCTGAGAAAGCTTCTGGATCTCTCTCTGCCCTCTTTTTTCTTCTTCTCCCTTTGCAGGCCTCATGCGTGCAGCCAAAGCAAGGGCTCATTTGAGATTTCAGGCCTGTATTTTGTAAGCTGCAGCCAACGTCTGGGTTTCCCTCTCTGCCTGATTAGGAACTTGGGAGACATTTCGACTGTGGCTAGTGGAGAACGGAATAACAAAGTTGGAAGGGACCTTGGGGGTCTTCTAGTCCAACCCCCTGCCTAGGCAGGAAACCCTATATCACTTCAGACAAAGGGTTATCCAACATCATTTTAAAAACTTCCAGTGTTGGAGCATTCGCAACTTCTAGAGGCAAGTCGTTCCACTGGTTAATTGTTCTAACTTGGATCACAACTGAGCCCAGAATTCATGTTGCTAAGTGATAACAGATAATAGATAATCAGAGTTGGAAGGGACCTCGTAGGTCATCTAGTCCAACCCCCTACCCAAGCGGGAGACCTACACCATTTCTGACAAATGGCAGTCCAATCTCTTCTTGAAAGTCTCAAGCAATGACGCTCCCACAACTTCTAAAGGCAATTTCTGTTCCATCGGTTGATTGTTCTCACTGTCAGAAAGTTTCTCCTTATTTCCAAGTTGAATCTCTCCTTGATCAGTTTCCATCCATTATTCCTTGTCTGGCCTTCGGGTGCTTTGGAAAATAGCTTGACCCCACCCCCATCTCTGTGGCAGCCCCTCAGATATTAGAACACTGCTATCATGTCTCCCTTGGTCCTTCTCCTTACCAGAGTAGCCATGCCCAGTTCCTGCAACTGTTCTTCATATGTTTTAGTCTCCAGTCCCCTCATCATCCTGGTTGCTCTTCTCTGCACTTTTTCTAGAGTCTCAACATCTTTTTTATAATGTGGTGACCAAAAAATGTGTTAAGTGAGTGAGAAATGTGTTAAGTGAGTTTTGGTCCACTTGACGGCTGTTCTTGCCTCATTTAACAACCGGATTACTAATTTAACAAATTAAATTAGTAATCCTATTGTTAAGGGAACCTGGCTTCCCCGTTGACTTTGCCTCTCAGGAGGTTGCAAAAGGAATCTCATGTGATCCTGGGACACTGCAGCCATCATAAATGTGAGTCAATTGTCAAGAATCCAAATGCAAATCACGTGACCATGAGGATGCTGCAATGGTCATAAGTGTGAAAAATGGCCATAAGTGTGAAAAATGGTCATACGTGTGGAAAATGGTCATTAAGTCACTTTTTTCCATTGCTGTTATAACTTTGAATGGTTACTAAGTGAACTGTTGTAAGTCAAGGACTGCCTGTAGCATATCTTCATGTAACACACACATACTATGGCTGTATTGATCCTTGTTATGGATTTGCATAATGCAATAACGTAACAATACATAACTAACGTAACGTAACATTAACATTAACACAACACAACACAACACAAACAACAGGTCAGACTCCAGTAGGCCTGGCCAGAACCAATGACCCTCATATACTTAACTCTGCACTTGGTAGCAACAAATGTTCTATAGCAAGGGTCTTCCAACTTGGCAAGTTTATTTTTTAAAAACATACACTCTATCACACACAATCTCTCTCTCTCTCTCTCTCTCTCTCTCTCTCTCTCTCTCTCTCTCTCAGTCTGCCTAATCCAAGGGTCTTCAAACTTGGCAAATTTAAGACTTGTGGGCTTCAACTCCCAGAATTCCTGAGCTAACATGACTGGAAGAGGAATTCTGGGAGTTGAAGTCCACAAGTGTTGAAACTGTCAAGTTTGAAGACTCCTCTTCTATAGACTTGAAACAGCTAAGGAAGCTTTATATATGTGTATGTAAAAAAGATATATACATATTCAGAAGAATGGCCAACTGCAAACTACAATTGACCCACCTGCCTGTGTCAGGATATCAATTCTAAGCCTTTTCCTCCCATTCTTTTAAGTCAACAAGGCAACTGCTTGGGTTTACGCAATGATTCAGCCTAGCCCCAGATTAGCAGTTGCACTTAGACTTATATACCACTTCACAATGCTTTATAGCCCTCTCTAAGCAGTTTACAGAGTCAGTCTATTGCCCCCAATAATCTGGGTCCTCATTTTACCCGCCTCGGAAGGATGGAAGGCTGAAGCAACCTTGAGCCAATCAGGATCAAACTCCTTGCTCTGGGCAGAGTTAGCCTGCAATACTGCATTCTAACCACTGTGAAGCAAGGAAGAAAGGAGGGAGGGAAGGAAGGAGGGAAGAAAGGAAGGAAAATAAATAGTAATACTGAGTTCTAACCACTGTGCCACCACAGCTCCCACCTGCCCACAATCAGCCCTTCCATGGAGCAACAGAAGGAGCTGAAAACACATAGAAAACAAACCCAGGTTGAAACTAACAAAGCTTGGCATGTTTTGAGAATGCAACCATTTGGTCCTTACCAGGTCTAGCAACAACAACAACACCACCACGGTGGCTCAGTGGTTAAGATGCTGAGCTTGTCTATCAGAAACTTCGGCAGTTTGGCGGTTCGAATCCCTAGCGCCGTGTAACGGAATGAGCTCCTGTTACCTGTCCCAGCTTCTGCCAACTAGCAGTTCGAAAGCAGGTAAAAAATGCAAGTAGAAAAATAGGGACCACCTTTGGTGGGAAGGGAACAGCGTTCTGTGCACCTTCGGCGTTCAGTCATGCCGGCCACATGACCACGGAGACGTCTTTGGACAGGGCTGGCTCTTCGGCTTGTAACGGAGATGAGCAGCGCCCCCTAGAGCTAGAAACGACTAGCACGTATGTGCAAGGGGAACCTTTACCTTTAGGTCTAATAAATTGGTGTTGCCTGAGCACAGATGGAGCGATTTCGCTGCTTCTGCATTCTCAGAAGGGAAGGGTGTTCCCATTATTCTTTTGCCTTGGAAGACTGATAGGTAGAACTCAACTCTGATAAGACCCAATACCCAAACCAGGTACCCTTTTTTTGTGACATTAAGTTTGGTCCTTATAATGACCTTTTTATTTATTAATTTATCTATTCGTTTGTGTGCCAACTCATTCTCTAGACTCTAGAGCATCCATCTACTTTTGGAGGTTGGACATTTTTCTCACATACGTCCAACAAGTGCATTACGCGTGCATCCCTAACTTATGACCGGTTGGTTACCAATTGTTCACAGTTATGGCGGCTTCTCTAGGGTCACTTTCAACCTGATTCCTAAGTTGTGACAGCTCCCCCTCCCAGTCATGTGATCACAACCTAGAAATATCCTGACAGTGAGAAGAATTAATCCATGGAATGGCTTGCCTCCAGAAGTTGTGGGTACTCCAACACTGGAGGTTTTTAAGAGGAGACTGGACAACTATTTGTCTGAAATGGTATAGGGCCGTGATGGCGAACCTATGGCATGTGTGCCACAGGTGGCACGCAGAGCCATTTGTGCCGGCACGCGAGCTGCAGGCAAACTTACCTCACAGCGCATGTGTGCGGCTCACAGCTGATTTTTGGGGTTTTGAGGCCTTTTTTGGCCTCCCAAAGGCTTGAGGAAAGCTTCTGCAGGCTTCTGGAGACTTCGCAGGCCGAAAAGTAGCCCCGCTTCATCACTTCCTGTTTTTCCGAAAATATCGGAAGTGACGAAACGGGGCTAGTTTTCAGCCTATAAAGCCCCCAGAAGTCTGCAGAAGCCTTCCTCAAGCCTTTGGGAGGCCAAAAAAAAAGCCTCAAACCGCCCGAAAATCAGCTGTGAGGCGCAGTGCAGGTAAGGGGGTGGTGGTGGGTGGGACTGTGCTTGCATGCGTAGGGGGCATGGGGGGGGCACGCATTGCCTTCTCGGTGCTGGCATGTGAGCGTCAGCATGCAAGCGTGTGCACAATTTTTGGCACAATAGCCCAAAAAGTTTATCCACCACTGGTATAGGGTTTTCTGCTTGAGCAGAGGATGGAGTAGAAGACCTGCAAGATCCCTCCCAAGTCTGTTATTCTGTATTTCAGTACTCCTAGATCTTCTCCATCATCTTTGAACAGATATGTTCTTCTCAAAGTACAGCTTAAGTTTCCCACCCACTGTTCTTTCCTATCCTCGATTTTCCTCCTCCATTCACATTTTAAACCTCTTGAAAGGAAGTGTCTCTTTGGATACTAATTAACAGAGTCACAGAGCAATTTCATCCCCCAGTTCCTATGACTGTGAACATCTGCTGCTTGGCTATTTCCTTCAAGCGACTACCCCATTTTTATGCCTTTGGACTTTGACGCTGGAGAAGACTTCCGAGAATATCATGGACAGCCAAGAAAAACAAAACCAACCCAGTAGATCACTGAACAAGTCAACCCAGCATCCTCACGCAAGGCACAAAGGATTAGACTTAAATTCAACATTACTTCAGACACATCATGCAAAGACTTAGCTTCTCTCCAGAGGAGGCTTTAATGATGGCAAAGATGGAAGGGTAAAAGAAGAAGGGGAAGGCCAGCAACAAGATCTGAGCTTTGGTGGCTCAGGCTGTTAAATGCCTGCTCTTAAGATCCAGCTGTCTACAATTACTGTAGGCTCGAATCCCACCAGGCTCAAGGTTGACTCAGCCTTCCATCCTCTCGGGGTAGGTAAATTGAGGACCCAAGATGGTTGGGGGCAATAAGCTGACTTTGTAAAAATGCCGCTTAGTAATAAGCAGGCATATACAATGGAATGAAGGCTATTGCTGAGCGCATTGGGTTGTGCTCCAAAAATTGTAAGCCGCCCTGAGTCTTCAGAGAAGGGCGGCATATAAATGTAATTAAAAAAAAAAAGATGGATGGACCATGGAGATGAGTTGCATCATTGGAAAAGTTGAAGGACCAGGTCATCATGGGAGAAAATTTATCCTTGTAGTTGCTAACCATGACTTGATGCCAAAAAAAAAAATTCAACCATCACTATTCCAGTTTGAGGGAAACTGGAAAAATCAGGAAAGACATCATCAGTTTGACCTAAGCGTCCTATACAGGTACCACAATACGGTTAGTCTTTAATTGAGCCCAAAATTTCTGTTGTTAAGTGAGACATTTCTTAAGTGCCAAACCTCTGAATTTTGATCACTTGATCATAGGAATGCTGAAAAGGTCATAACTGTGAAAAACAGTAATAAGTCATTTTTTTTCCAGTGCCGTTGTAACTTTGAACGGTATTAAAGAAACTGTTGAGGACTACCTGTACATTCCAGTGACCAAGCAACCAAATTTCGATCATGTGACCATGCTGCAATGGTCATAAGTGTGGAAACTGGTCATAAGTTACTGTTTTCAGTGCCATTGTAACTTCGAACAGTCACTAAACAATTGGTTATAAGTTGAGAACTATCTGTAGTGTAAGTCTAGTATTTGTATTGGGGAGCAAGGAAAATGAGCATGAAGGTTACACCAGGGTTATTTCTTTCCTTGATCTGATCAGCCTCAACAAGATTAACAGAGTTGGAAGGGACCTTGTAGGTCATCTAGTCCAACCTCCCCCCCCTCTGCCCAAGCACTATTTCTGACAGATGGCAGTCCAATCTCTTCTTAAAAGCTTCCAGGGATGAAGCTCCCACAACTTCTGAAGGCAACTTCTGTTCCATTGGTTGATTATTAGATGTCCTGATGAAACACACAAGGTTTTCTCCATGGCTTTAATGGTTTCACCATTGATATAGCTGGAGAATAACAAACCATAAACCCCCTACGATGAAATGGTTTTGCCCAAATGACAGGATCGCGTTCTACCTTAACATGATTTTTAGACTTATATACCACGTTACAGTGCTTTACAGCCCTGTCTAAGTGGTTTTACAGAATCAGCCTCTTGGCCCCAACAATCTGGGTCCTCATTTTACCCACCTCGGAAGGACGGAAGGGTGAGTCAACCTGGAGCCTAGTGGGATTCGATCTGCCAAATTGCAGGCAGCTGGCAGGCAGCAGAAGCAGCCTGCAGTACTGCACTCTAACCACTGCGCCACTGAGGCTCTTTTACCAAGACATTTGTAATGAACTTCTAACAGTGTATGGAGATTCTCAGTTATCCATTCCCCACCATTCAGTCAGAGCTGAAGAAGCGAAATGTTTTCTATGAAAAAAAAGAGAAAGTCCAGTTGCCCACTTGAAAAAGAATCTTTGAAAATTTTTAACACACTTCTTCTAAGCCCGTTTCCAGTTTGGACAAAAATAATAATTCTTTGGATGGATGACAATCCCAAAATGACTTTTGCTCACTGTTTCTCAATGTTGACATTCTGGGTACTGAAAGCATATATCAAGAAAGCATATATCAAGAAGTTGCCAAGTCTGTATTTATAGCTACGTGGTCATTATTGTCAAAAAAAGGTCGATGAACATGGTTACAGTCCTTTCTACTATGTATCTACTACATCTACTATATTCCTGGCTATAGTAGATATTGAAAAGATCAGATATTTTAATGTTCCTCGCTAGTTTTTTTAAACAAATATCCTTTCCATTGCATACTTTTAAAAGTTGCATTTTATTGTCTGCTGCCATTTTTCATTACAATTTGTAAGTGTCTTTAAACATTTTCTTTAAAAAATAGCTTGCCTTCATAGCAAACCATCCAGAGAAGACTAGTATCAAATCCTAGTGATTATATTGGTGTGTAATGTTGAGAATATACATGCATTGCATTGAGGCCAGATCTCTTACAACAGCTTTTTTTTCCAGAATTCACATGTAACGTGAATGTAAATCCTGTAACCAAAATAGAAGCAGATTTTTAAACAATTTACTTAGGACTCATCCTTTATTGTAAATATTAGTCTTTGATTTGCTCTCTTAATGCTCAGCTCTACTGATATGAACGCGAGATATGCAGGAAAAGTTTTGGCTTTATGACACAGGGCAAACTAAACTCTATCTTTCTAACTTGAAACAGATCCAGTTCAATTCTGAGTGTTTTTTTTAAGTCCACATAGCTTAAAGTTGCCAAGTTTTGAGAAATACCATTCCTGTGATAATGGCAGGGAAGAGACACAGCCAATGATCTATTTTATGTTTATGTTCCTCTCCCAGAGGAAGGCAAACAGTAAAACCACGTTCATAAAAACTCTTAGATTAATATCAGGATTTGAAGAGAACTTGCAAACCTCAAGCAATTGGGCAGGACACAAAGCAATGGAGGGAAACTAATCAAGGAGAGAAGCAATCTGGAAGAAGAAGAAATTTTCTGACAGTGAAAACAATCCAGTGGAACGACTTGCTTCCAGAAGTTGTGGGGGCTCCAATCCTGGGGGTTTATAAGAAGAGATTGGACTGCCATTTGTTTGAGATGATACAGGGTTTTCTCTCTGAGCAAGAAGTTGGACTAGAAGACCGCCAAGGTTCCTTCTAATTCTTTTATTCTGTTCTGTTAATACTCATTTTCCACTTCAGTCGAGATCATCTGAAAGTTAAGATATCTCCAAGCACAGATATGGTTGTAGTTCTACAAGGATACACTCTTAAATCCTACACATTGGCCCATACACACCCATCTTTTGTTACTGGATGGGATACGCATGACTCATTTAATCCTTTTACAGGAATTGCCTTGGCCTATCCGGTCTTGTATGGAAACCTTATCTGGTTTCCATACAGGGAAAACAGCTGGTTTATGTAGCTTCGACCCAATGCCCAAGTGCCAAAATCTGAGAATTCATGCTTGTTTTTCAGAAGCTTCCAAAACCAGCCCCAGGTGCAGTTCAACCTCAAATACCATCTTCCTGAACAAATTTGCATCAGGGAAAGTTTTCTTCCACCAGGAGAATAAAAACAAAGGAATTGTATTTTACCAACACAGGACTGGGAGAAGAGAGAGAGAGGCTCATGTAAAGCTTGTGGACTAGTCACTTCACAAGGCAAATATATTTAAAAAGTAAAGAGACTGGGGATATTGGTGTAGCCCTGGTGAGAAGCCAAGTTAGGTGGCCTTGTGGAACCTTGCCTTAAAAAGGTGGAGTTCACAGACCCCAAACTGGCTTAATATGATGTGTTGATAAACCAGGGCTAAAACAAGTCACACTTAAAAGGCGTTTGGTTCTGGATTGGGACCAACTGAAGGCCTTCTCCAACTTGTCCAAGATCCAGCCATCCTGGCAACAAACATGGCATGATGCAATCCTTGTTGGCTGGGGAGTTCTGGCAGCTGAAGCCCACACATCTTAAAGTTGCCAACCTTGACACAAACTGCTTTGATTTGTATGATGTGCACAGATCTTGTGATGAGCATGCAAACATTCGTTCAGCCACCTTTCAGTCGTGAGTTTTCATCTCACTGGCCTTTGGCTTCACTCATTTTCTCTCAGTCTGAGGTCAATCCTCATCAGAATACCCATGTTCAAGGGGGACAGATAAACCCTTCTCAAACTATAGATTCCACCGACCATCTGATCCTACAGATCCACTCTTTTACATAAGAAGGGCTGAAATCACACAACATGCCAAGAACCAAACCCTATCATGGTTTCCACATGTTGTGTGAAGTTAGCCCTGATGGATTCCTCAGCATGGCTATGAACCTAATTGCGGTGCTTTGATAAATCATGATTAAACAAGGCATGGCTTAGTGCAAGATGTGAATCCACTCAGCGGGAGACTGCCCTTCCATTAAAAAAAAAAACAATCCACAATAGCACAGCTAGTGCACAGAAGTGTAAACTTTACCTAAATTAGTAGTGTTGACCTGGAAACAGCCACAAAAATACTTTTTAAAATAAATAAATAACTTGCAACCTTCTTCCATAGAGCTCATGGCACAATATGTACTTTTTACTAGGACCAGAGCAATTGTGAGTTGCACGCAACTGCAGGATTCATCCATCAGTTTTATAGCAGAGTGAAAATTTTGAATTAGGGTCCCTGGATTGCAACCATTCCACATTACAAAATATTATGTCCTGCCAAGGAACCCATTTATTATCACTGCTGAAACCCAACAGGTGACAATCTAATTCATTTTAGAAGTTAGAATGAGCTTTATGCACGATGAATGTCCTGATGCACTCTTATCAAAGGTGACCATGCTGGAGAGGCCCTCCGTCCCAAGCACTTTTTAAAACCCCATCAAGCAGTGGTCTTCTAGAATAGGAATAGGAATAGAACAGAATAGAATAGAATAGAATAGAAAATATGGAATTGAATAGCATGTACTGGACTGGTCTAGAATAGAATAAGAATAGAATAGAATAGAATAGAAAAGAAAACATGGAACGGAATATCATGTACTGGACTGGTATAGAATAGAATAGAATAGAATAGAATAGAATAGAATAGAATAGAATAGAATAGAATAGAACAGAACAGAAAATATGGAACGGAATAGCATGTACTGGACTGGTATAGAATAGAATAGAATAGAATAGAATAGAATAGAATAGAATAGAATAGAATATGGAATTGAATAGGATGTACTGGACTGGTCTAGAATAGAATAGAATAGAATAGAATAGAATAGAATAGAATAGAATAGAATAGAATAGAAAATATGGAATTGAATAGGATGTACTGGACTGGTCTAGAATAGAATAAGAATAGAATAGAATAGAATAGAATAGAATAGAACAGAATAGAAAATATGGAATGGAATAGCATGTACTGGACTGGTCTAGAATAGAATAGAATAGAATAGAATAGAATAGAATAGAATAGAATAGAATAGAAAATATGGAACGGAATATCATGTACTGGACTGGTATAGAATAGAATAGGATAGAATAGAATAGAATAGAATAGGATAGGATAGGATAGAATAAGAATAGAATAGAATAGAATAGAATAGAATAGAATAGAATAGAATAGAATAGAATAGAATAGAATAGAAAATATGGAACGGAATAGCATGTACTGGACAGGTCTAGAATAGAACAGAACAGAACAGAATAACAGAGCTGGAAGTGACCTTTGGGGTCTTTTAGTCCAACTCGCTGCTTATAGCATGCTTCTGAGCATAGACAGAGTGCACCTCCTCTCTTGGCGAGCAAGGGATTACAGCGCTTGCAAACTACATGTGCACTGAGGTCGCGCAATGTGCATACTCGACACTGTAGTTTTACCTGGCAGAGCCGGGAACGCAGCCAACTCTGGGCGATCCAGGAAACCCTGGTTTAGGAAAGCGTGAGGAAACAGCGCTACAGGCTGCGGGAGAAAAGAGACCGACTCTCACCCCCCCGCCTGTTACCTGCAGGACAGATCTCCCTAGGCAGGCCCGTCCAACAATGAGTCTCCGAGCATGTGCAAAGTATTTTCCATCTGGACCACAGCCCACTCGCGCACCGGGATCGGAACCAAACTGGCGGCGTGAAGCCAGAAGAGGGGCTTTTCCCCCGAGCCAGCCCGATTCCACCCACTCCTGCTCCCCCCCTCATCGTTTGCCTTACCTGCGGCGGAGACCAGGTCCCCGTCGCTCAGCTCCCCGGAATCCGAGTCCATGGCGTTGCAAGGGGAGCCTCCGGTGCAAGGCACCGAGTGGGCTGTCAATGCAGCCCCTCGGCAGGAGCTCCAAGCCCTCCGCGCCGCCCGGCCGCTTGCAGAAGCCCCGAGAGAGCCAAGAGAGACGATCCAGCCCCGCACCGGGTCGCTTCCAGCGCATGCAGCAGCAGCACCAGAGAAGGCGACCGGTCCAGCCTGCTCCTCTCCCCCCACCAAAAAAACTCCGGCCGCCGGCTCGGGAGGAGCCAAAAAGGCAGGTGGGCGGCGCTGGCTGCCGCGGAGGGGGCACACACACACACACACACAAAGTGGGAGGGACGCCTGAGAAGGGACGGTGTGTTTCTGGAGCTATCCTTCCTCGTCTTTCATTAGACTACAGCTGGAAGGGACCTTGGAGGCCATCTAGTCAAGCCCCCAGCTCAAGCAGAAGACCATATACCTCCTCTGGAGAGCTTGTACGTTCCCCTGGACTTCGTTTCAGCAGCCCTCCCCTTCTTCCCCCAGATTGGGGCTCTGCCCCTATAGCATTGCAACCCCGCTTCCCATAGATTCAGTCTCTCTTCGTTGCCCCCTCTTCCCTCCGCCCACAATACCGCATCCCCCTCTGCAGATGGAGGCTCCCCTAAGAAAAGGTTTGGTTCAAGTGGAATTAACACAAGGCAAACTTGGTTTTCTTCGGGATGTAGGACAGAATCAACTGCAGAGGTTCATGTTCAGTGTGCCCATTCCTAGTCTGCAACAGTGGTGGGATTCAAAAATGTTTACTACCGGTTCTGTGGGCGTGGCTTGGTGGGCGTGTCAGGGGAAGGATACTGCAAAATCCCCATTCCCTCTCCATCCCACTAACCTGCTTTCCAGTTCCGTTCTCCTCTGCAGGGCAACCAAAGAAAATCCAGCCAATCAGCTGGGACTCAATGGGAGGCGGAGAATAGATGGGGGCAATCAAAGGTGGCATTTGCCGGTTCTCTGAACTACTCAAAATTTCTGCTACTGGTTCTCCAGAACCGGTCAGAGTCTGCTGAATGTCACCTCTGGTCTGCAAATCTCTGGCGGTTGGATTCCCACACACAGGTTGAGGCAAATCACCATCTTGGTTTATTTAGCGTGGCGTCTGAACGCAGCCTAGCGATGCAAGTTGGATCATGTGTCTTTTCTCAAATCAACCCCGCTGGCTGCCTGCCTTTGCATCTGTGGCTGAGAGAAGGAAAGAAAGAATTGGGGTTTTTTGGTGCCCGCCTACAGAGAAATCAAAGTTTTTGCTTTCCAGGTGGGGCTGTAGGGTCATCAGTGGGGCAGGCTGACCCCGCCCCCATCCACCCATGGATTCCAAGGCTGGTTGTGAAGGGCATACTATATGCCAGGAAGTTCAAAAGAGTCAAGGGATAGAATCAAGATCACCTGAAGTGTTAACACCACTTTATTTATTTATTATTTATTTATTTTATTGGACTTATATGCCGCCCCATCTCCGAAGACTCGGGGCGGCTCACAGTTAAAACATACAATACAATAATTATTTAAAAAAGAATTAAACAATTTTAAAGCCCAATAAAACCAAATTAAAATACTTAAAATTATCCCATGGCCCTGGTGAGGTAATCACAGCCTTATCATGCCTTGGTAAGGCCACACTTGGAATGCTGCGTCCAATCTTGGTCGCCAAGATGTTAAAAAGATGTTGAGACTAGAGTGCAGGGAAGAGCAACAAAGAGGATTAGGGGACTGGCTAGTCTGATGAAAAGAAGGACTAAGGGTAACATGATAGCAGTCTTTGAGTAACTAAGGGGCTGCCCCAAAAGAAGAGGGAGTCAAGCTATTCTCCAAAGCACCAGAAGGCAGGACAAGAAGCAATGGATTGAAACTAATCAAGGAGAGAAACAACCTGGAACTGAGGAGAAATTTCCTGACAGTTAGAACAATTAACCAGTGGAACAACTTACCTCCAGAAGTTGTGAATCCTCCAACACTGGAAGTTTTGAAGAAGAGATTGGACAACAATTTGTCTGAAATAGTATAGGTGTCCTGCCTGAGCAGGGGTTGGACTAGAAGACCTTCAAAGGTCCCTTCCAACTCTGTTATTTGATTCTATTCTAAGATGGTGGCCCCAGCCATGCAATCAAAGCCCCATTCCTTTTTTTAAAAGGTGTGTTGCAACCCTGTACTAGAACTAGTACAGCTGCACAGTCAGCTCAGGAAATCGTGATGTCCAGGAAACCAAGAAGGAACAAAATATTCCACAGTTACAATGGAGAAAAACTAACTGCAGTAGGAAATGATCCGGAACTCAGGTTCAGAAAACAATGACAAGCATGAAAGAAAGAGGTGCAGCAAACAAACAAACATTTGCTATTGTTTTTAGAAGTTTGCAAGAATAACCAGCCTGTCCAAAAATAAACCAATCAATAAAATGTCTTCCTTCTATCTTTGGAAATCAAGAGGTGAGTCAAGTAAATATGACCAGCATTTCCCATCTTGAAGCAATTCACATTTTGGTGGATTGCAACTGGCCTTATCTATAACCAAGATCCACGGGGCTCTTAAAACTGAGAAAGGCAGTAAACATTGCTTTAAAATGCTCTATTGTCGGGACTGGGCAGAAAGCTAGACATGTGCGACCAGCTGGATTTCTGTTTAAGGTCAAGACAGTTTCAAAGTTTTATGACACTGAACATTACCAAAGTCTTCATATTGAAGTCCCAAAAATCTTCATTTTTTCCATTTGGGTTTCCAATATTTATCCAGTACTCTGGATTCACCATGCTTCCCAAATTGAAATGGCAGCTAGTATTGTACACTACTTTTTGCTGTTTATTTTTCCTCCTTCTCCTCTTCATCAAAACATTTGATCTTCTCAAAAATCCTCGGTGAGTGGGATGCGATTTGTGGGTGAAAACGTCAATCATGAAAACAGGCCGCTGGCTCAGTTGCAAGAGAAATCATCCAAACTATAGGACATTTTTGAGTTCTCTCTTAAAATACCTTAAGAGCGAAGACTGCGCTTGGAGGAGGAATTTGATCCTTGTGGTTTACAGTTTGGATCGAGAAGATGCTGAACATCTGCTATTAATACTGAAAGCCCAAGGAGCTGCAGAATTTCTCCATGATTGACATTCAAACTGGGCAAAATGCCATTTAGGCCATCAACAACCGCGTGAAGAGTTTTTGGAGAAGCCAACTAACAGCCCCTACAAGATGCTGGCCTGGCCTGGATGGAGATTTTTCTTCCATCCCAGAAACAGTTTCATCTCCTGACCACAACTTTGAAGATGAGTGGATATCTCCTCTTTCAATTAGCTTTCAAGGTTATTTCCAACACTCTTTATGGATAGCTATTTTGGACTTGCTTTGTTCCATGGGGATTTATTCTCATGCCATGGAGGATGAGGTGACAGGCAGGAGTCTGGACATGTCTGGGCCAACATCATCATTTGCTAATGTTCAGTAGATGTTTGCAAAGTGTAGAGATGATTTAGATTTTGAAGCCGTGATGATGAAGCCATGATGATTTTTAAAAATTTTTAATTCATATTTATATCCCGCCCTTCTCCGGAGACTCAGGGCGGCTTACAATTTTTGGGATACAGCCCAATGAAGCCATCAGAAGAAGAAGAATGTCATGGCTTCAAAATCTAAGGGACTGGTTTGGACAAAACTCAGCAGCACTTTTTTATGTGGCTGTTGATAAAAATAGGATCGCCAACATGATTGCCAATGTCCGATGATGGATATGGCAGAAGAAGGAGGAGGAGGAAGAGGAGGAGGAGGAGGAGGGGGAAGAAGAAGAAGAAGAAGAAGAAGAAGAAGAAGAAGAAGAAGAAGAAGATAATGATTTCCACAACACCCTGAAACAACAATGTGATTATGCCCTTTGTGAAATAGTTTTTTGGGGGGGAGGGATTCTAGAAGAACTTTCTGCAACCTGATGCTTTCCAAGTGATTTTGGACTACAGGTCTGATTTGCCAAGCAGACTGATTGGGAATGGATGATGAGTCCCACACCCAGGTCCTCACTTGACCAAACATCTCTTTGGCTGACTTCCCTCATTCTCCCTCAGTCCCACCTAATTCTTAAGGGATAAAGTAAGAAAAGGACCTCAACGTCTGCAAGGAAATGTAGGTTACGATCAATGTGATGAATTTGAATATCAATCTTAGGACATGTCCGAGGGATGTCCCTTTGTAACTGTCAGTTTCTTTGGTAATCCAGTGATAGGGTGACCTCATACTCTTCATATTTTTTGCTAAAACATAGGCTATTTCATCTTGGGCAAATCTTGTGTTGGGGGTGATAGAGAGCATTGAAAACTGGAAGGAGAAACAGGAGGAGTCAACCCAACTCACTTCGCAGGGTTGTTGTGATGGGGAAAATAGAAAGAGGAAGGAGCACAGGATTTTAAGGATGTTCACCATCGATATTTAAAAACAAATAAAGGCAGAATATAAATAATAACAATTTATAAAATATGATATATTGAAAGAGTTGCACCGATTGAAAACTTGCCTGGGCAGAAAAGCATGATATGAAATAAATGGATACATACAGGTAGACATAGAATACTATTATTTAAAGATATCTGGAAGACCTCAAGTTGGAGAATGCTGATTTGTAATGTATACAGAGGGAATCCCTCACTTTAATGGAGGCATTTTGCCCTTCCAGCAAAAATAAAGCCGGCTATTTCCTGCAACTTTTTACTCCGTTTAATTTATAAAGCTATATGCACTCCTTGGTGTATATTTTGTATAAGGGCCTTGGTGGTGCAGGCTGTTAAATGCCTAGCACTTAGTTCCAGCTGCCTGTAATTATTGCAGGCTCAAATCCCACCAGGCTCAAGGTTGACTCAGCCTTCCATCCTCTCGGGGTAGGTAAATTGAGGACCCAAGATGGTTGGGGGCAATAAGCTGACTTTGTAAAAATGCCGCTTAGTAATAAGCAGGCATATACAATGGAAGGAAGGCTATTGCTGAGCGCATTGGGTTGTATCCCAAAAATTGTAAGCCGCCCTGAGTCTCGGGAGAAGTGCGAGATATAAATATGAATTAAAATAAAAAAAAATTTTCTTTAAAAGAAATAGCGGAGAATTGCCCAACAGATGGTCTTTGAGTTTGCCATGTGTTTTGTGTTCTTGAAGCCATTTCTCGCATACAATCCAAGAATCGGTCAAGTCATCCTTGTTCATAATCTGAGAAGGATTTATGGGGATGGGATAGACACCAAATTTCGTGTGATCTTCAGAAAACTCAGCAATGTTAGTTGCTAGGAAACAGAGTATTCTATCACACTTTAAAAAAAAATTAAGGCAGTTTCTTGGCTTCAGTTTCATCTATCATGACTTGTACCAGCTTTGGTTAATTAATAAATAGCAATAACACTTAGACTTATATACCACTTCACAGTGCTTTACAGTCTTCTCTAAGCAGTTTACAGCATATTGCCACCAACAATCTGGGTCCTCATTTTGCCCACCTCAAAAGGATGGAAGGCTGAGTCAACCTTGAGCTGGTGTGAATCGAACTCATGGCAGTGGGCAGAGTCAGTCTGCAATACTGCATTCTAATCACCACACAGGGTTGACAAATTAATGCTTAGGACATGGTCCTTGGAATTGATAGCCATCAATAGAGTCTTCTTCCATGAACTCAAGCTAAAGTCTTATAAAATGATCAAGATGGTGGCCTTCACCATATCCTTTGGGGGATAATCATAGCCTGGGTGAACAGTTGGGCAGAGAATTGTGTACATGACCATGGGTTTTTTAAGACACTATAAAAAGAAAATAAGAGAGAAAACCAACACCCTTGAGTCATGTTCAACATTATGACTTCATGGACATCTTTAAGAGGTTTTCTTAGCAACCAAAAAAGCTTGCTATTTCAACTTCCCAGCCTAGCTTATATCCTTGAGATTCTGGTGGTCCATATGGAAGTATTAACCATGTCTGGTCCTGCTAAGTTGCTTAGAGATTAGCCATAGCTGGCTGAGTACTGTCATTCAAGAGCCTAGGTGAGCTAAAACCCAGCTAGGCAACATGGGGACACAGATAAGAAAGGAATATAGTTTTGCTTTTAATGAGAGCATTTCCCAGCCTCGTTCAAATTATTATTTGCTGACATTTAGGATGATAGACTCTCTAAAAATGCAACCAGGCAGTTACTTTCTCATAAATAAAGTGCCATCATCCTTGACATAAAGTTGCTGGATGTGCAGTCTGAAAAAACATATGACATCAAGAAATCAAATTATGTCTACTTTCATAGTCTTGCAATTATAGGAAATACAATTAAACTGAAACTCATCGTCCAGGATTTTATGCAATGGATTCTGACTACGACACATCTCACATCTCTAAAAGGATTTACGCTTATTATGGAGAAGGGTTATGTTTCTTAAATGTACTAGCCAAATATTATACCCCTGAATGTGCATTGATACCTGTGGTCTTGGGTGTGTGTGTGTCCCTTCTCTTAAAAAGGCAGGGAACAATTGATCTCCACTCTGTCGTCTCATTAAAACTGCTACTTCATTCTACTGAGAAATATCTTTGCTTGCTGTTGTTTGGCTGAATCAATAAGGCTGTTACTTTAAAAAAATAAAAGCAATCTACATGGGCTGGACAAGGGCAGCTAAAGGGCTGGATGCGGCCATAAAATGCCCAGGTTTGTCCTGGATGTTATAAAAAAAAATCGAATTTTGGATTGCTGAAATCATCCCAGGAAAAGAACTCAACAAAAATAACATTGTAGACTGTGGAGCAGATATTGAATCTGAACATTCAACTCTGGAGGATAGATAGATAGATCCAATCATCCATCCATTTCTATCTATCTAATCATCTATCTATCCATCCCTATCTAATTATCATCTATCTATCATCTATCTAATATATCTACCTACCTACCTACCTACCTTCCTATTTATCTAATCTATCATCTCTCTCTAATCTATCATATCTATGTCTACTGTCACCTGCCTGCCTACCTACCTATCTATCTATCATTCTCCATCTATCTATCTTACTATCTGTCTCTATCTATCTGTCTTCTGTCTATCTATCTTCCATCTATCTATCATACTGTCTGTCTGCTTGCCTGTCTAATCTATCATTCTCCTGTTCATCTGTCTGTCTGTCTATATCTATCTGTCACTCTAAGCTGCTCTTCATCGTCTCTATCTTCAATATATATCTATAATCATATCTATCTATCTCTGTCTGTCTATCCTATCGCTATCTCAATCTGTCATTCATCTCATCATCTATCTATCATCTACCTGCCTGCCTACTACCTATCTATCTATCTATCTATCTATCTATCTATCTATCTATCATCTCTCCATCCATCCATCCATCTATCCATCCATCCTGGAATTAATTTATGCTATAAAGCTGAAAGCATGGATGATGATGATGATGATGATATCACAAAGATGATAATAATGATATTAATATAACAGCAATTCTGATTCATTAATACACGAACAGATGTCCGAAGGCAAAGTTCAAAATCAAGTGAAGACATGCAGCAGAATGGAAACTTGGCAGAAGCACACGCATACAAATGTATCCAGTATTAACATAGGGAAGAGAAGCTAAGACAATAAAAACAGAAGCTAATGTGACACCGTTCTCCCTCCACTTGTCAATTTTAAGATCGGTTAGAAGATGGATTGCAGCTGGTGCTTGCTTCTTTTATAAATGGAGCATAATGTATAAATTAGGGTCCTTCTAAATAGCAGGGGGTGACCGTAGGGGATGGTTAAAACATTGGTTAAATGGTTAAGACATTCTGCTCCAGAGAAGTTCCCTGAGGATGGGCTCCAGCACAAGTCCGAAAACTCGGAAGCAGAGGTGGCATTCAGCAGGTTCTGACCAGTTCTGGAGGACCCATAGCAGAAATTTTGAGTATTTCGGAGAACCGGCAAATCCCACCTCTGACTGGCCCTGCCCCCATCTATTCTCTGCCTCCCATTGAGTTCCAGCTGATCAGCTGGGTCTTCTTTGGTTGCCCTGCACAGCAGAACGGAGCTGGAAAGCAGGTTAGTGGGGTGGGGAGGGAGTGGAGATTTTGCAGTACCCTTCCCCTTCCACGCCCACCAAGCCACGCCCACAGAACCAGTAGTAAAATATTTTGAATTTCACCACTGCATGTATGTATAACTATCTATCTATCTATCTATCTATCTATCTACCTACCTACCTACCTACCTACCTACCTACCTATCCGCTACCGGTTCTCCAGAACGGGTCAGAACCTGCTGAAGACCATCTCTGCTGCAAATCCCCAGCAGCCCATCCTTGGTTCTACCCATTCCTTAAGTGAACTGCAGATATACAATGAAGACGTTTGAATCACTGCAACCTGTAGGCACCTCTGAGAAACAGCTAGGTCAACAGCCAGGCTGTCTGACAGGGTAGTTGTGAACATACATTGAAGTGTACAAAATGTCTAGGTCCTTTGCATACCCAAGTTGCTTCCCAGCCCCCTTTTTCCTCCAAACTCCACCTGATAAGAATGGAAATTGGCAGCCTCTTTATTTGCAGCCACAAAACCCCCTGCAGATTGAAAGCAGTGGACAGGGATTTAATTCGCGAATGCTGACCATTCATGAGTGATGTTTAATTCTTTGCCCAGAGTACACAGAATAGAACAGCACCTTCCATGAGCACCCGGTATCTTCCCCAGCATAACTCATGAAATAAAATTACCCCGAGAGCACAAACTATTTTTATAACAATAGCTTGTGACATCCATTAAAACTTCCTTACTCCTAGATGTAATCATCTGGGGAATTCAGCATTTCAGTGTGCCACTCAATATTTCATTTTGAAGCTGGTTTTCTTTTCAAGTTTGGATGAATTGAAAAGTTCCTTTCCTTACTGGAAAGATTGGTTCATTTCTGGCAACAATAAAATAAAATTTATGAACAACTTGGGAGGCTAAATGTCCCTTGAGACTGTGAAATCTGATCTAAATCTCGCTACTTTCAAGTGCAGTTTTCCTTTTTTAAAAAACTCTTCTTGGTTCTCTCTGATTCTCTTCTGGTTGAATTTCTGGTCTGGATTTTCTTTGCCAGAGTGACCCGTGTGCGTGGATAATTGCCTATGACTTATGACCATTTTTCACACTTATGACCATTGCAGCATCCTCATAGTCACGTGATCAAAATTCACTGTGATGACCTGGGGCGTGGCACAAAGGCAACACAGTCAGATAATCAATAAGAGTCCCTTTATTATCTCCAACTTTGCCCCCAATGTCCAGGTTACCTTCTGGCTGGAGAAAATCTCTCCCAAAGGAACAGCCTTTGACTGCAGAAAATTAAGTCTAAAACATGGTCAACACAAACTGTAACTTAAAGTCCAAACAAGCCAAACTGAAGTAATTAGTTTGGCACGGCAGGAGCAAGAATTTCAGACTTGAAGGCACCGCAAAACTCAACATGGTTGGGAGACGCCAGGAACACAGATAAGCCACAACAACACAAGATAAAGTCATGTTTGCCTGCTACATGCAGCCTGCCTTTCTGATCAACTGTCTTCCCAGCTGTAGGAAATCAGGGCCCTTTCCTCCCCCATAAGCCATGCAACCCACGTTGCTCCCTTCTCTGTTCCTCCCTCCGTGCTCTAAGATGAAGAGAGGGTGGGCCTGGTTCTTCCTCTGAACTCCTTCTCCCTTGTTCTATCTCTTCCCTGCTCTGCCCAGACAGACTTTGCTCTTCCTCAGTTTCTTCCACAGCCAACAGTGCCACACTCCCATTCCCTGTCAGCTGTCTGGCTTCCTCTTCGCATTCAGACTCTGACAGGGGCATGACATTCACATCCTTGGCCATTGACTCATAGTTATGATGGTTGCGGTATCATGTGATCCCCTTTTGCTACCTTCTGACAAGTAAAGTTAACGGGGAAGCCAAATTCACTCAGCAAGCATGTGATGGTCTAAACAACCGTAGTGGCTTGCTTAACAACTGTGGCAAGAAAGGTCATACAATGGGGCAAAACTCACTTAATGAATGTGTCACTTAGCAACAGAAAATTTGGGCTCAGTTGTGGTCGTAAGTCAAGGACATCCTGTACGTGGAAAATGTTCTGTTGGGAAAAAGAAGTCTTGTTCTGTGGGAGTTCACAACAAGGTCGGAGAAAACTTATCGGCTCCATCGTATATCTGATTGGTATGGCCAGATGGGTGCCTGGGAGATCAGCATGAAATAATGTTTCAGGGGCAGACGTACAGTACTATATAGTTTTGACAAAAGTCATAAAACAAAAACACACACCTTGTAGATCTCCCTTGTCTCTTCCTGGCCGGAAGCATCACACCTGGGATTGCATTTTATGGGCACTAGAGCTACCGTAGAAGTGATGGATGTGGCAGCATAATAACCAGTGATGGTGATGTTCCTTTAACTATCGCATGAGCATCTATTTGGTAGACAGTGCCTGCATCTAATATCCCTCAGCTGCCAATTCACACACTGGGTGTAACAAGCCTCTTGTTGTGGCCTGTCGGCCGCTGGCCCCTCCAGCAGCCAAATCAGAGGAGGAGGAGGCGTGGGAGTCAGGGTCAGCATCAGGGCAACCTGGGAGCTCCGAGGGGGAAGAGGGAGTGGAGCTGGCAGAGAGAGAGAGACAGAGGTGGAGCCTGGGCCATCCATCAGCCCTCAGGTGGAGAGTCAACAGCCCCCAGGTCTGGAGCTGGCTGATGAGGAAGAAGAGGAACAGCTGGGTGCAGTGCCTGACACGCGAATGCGCAGAAGGCAGAGGGGAGGAGAGCAGTGGAAATCTATGAGCTGGTTCTTGGGATGGAAGAGCCACTGCTGCTAGCGAAGCCCATCCTAGTTCTGGGGATAAAAGGCAGGGGGTGAACAGATGTGGCAGACGACTCTTCATCTCCCTGCTGGACAGAGTTGTTAGCCTGCGGTGAGAGAGGAACCTTGCTGCTGGCACTCCTAATAAAGAGATCATTGATTTAAATACAGAGGGTTTTGGGGGGAGCTGCGTCAGAACACCTCTACAAGTAACACCTTCGCTCACACAGTCAGCAAGGTAAAAATAAAGTCTCCTTTGAGTTGAGCTAGCATCTCAGACACATCCAGGTAGTCTTCTTGGTAATGCGATGAAAGGACTTGAATGTTATTCCAGAATATCTTTTTCACTTCCAAGCCTAACTTACAACTTTGAAGTTTGTGGGTGGTTCTAAATCCTCACCATGTGTGACCCTGTGGTAGTTAGCTTTTTAAAGATCAACACAGATCATAGATATTACCAAGCTGGGCTCTCACATGAAAGACTGCTTACATAAAGAAGATTCTTGCTGGACTACTAGCCAAGGAATAAATAGAGAAGGATTCTTGTAGGATTAAATGTCTTGGGGTGTTCATGTAGTTAGCCACTCCATATTGAAGAGTGGGAGGTATATTTTAAAGAAGCAACTGAAATGTCCTTGATAATGACAGATCTTTGTAGCTTTGTGCGCCTCTACAGCTCACTGTTCTTGACACTGGATAGGATAGGATAGGATAGGATAGGATAGGACAGGACAGGACAGGACAGAAGAGACTAGAATAGAGCAGAATTAATAGAATAGAATTAGAAATAGAATAAAATAGAATTAGAATAAAATTAGAATTAATAGAATAGAATAAGAATTGGAGTGGAGTGGAGTAGAATAGAGTAGAGTAGAATAGAATTAGAATTAGAATAGAATTAGAGTTAATAGAATAGAATAAGAATTGGAATGGAGTGGAGTGGAGTAGAATAGAATAGAATTAGAATTAGAATAGAATTAGAATTAATAGAATAGAATAAAAATTGGAATGGAGTGGAGTAGAGTAAAGTAGAGTAGAGCAGAGCAGAATGGAATAGGAATAGAATAGAATAGAATAGAATAGAATAGCTTTACTGGCCAAGTGTGATTAGATATACAAGGAATTTGTCTCCAGTGCATAAGCTCTCAGTATACATGCAAAACAACAAAGCAATAATATTTGTAATAACAAAGTAATAATAATGATAATAACAACCCCAGTAAAAGAAGATACAGGAGGCAGTACTATGTTCCTAGCTTTCTCTCTCTCACACTTCTGTAAGAGGTCAGGTTGGCATAGAGCTTGTTCTAGCCTATCTGGGGGCAAAATTCAGGAAAGCTGTGGAGAGAAAGAGAGAGGTTTTTGATTTCCTATGAGTAGATCTAGGCATGTACATGAATATAAGTAAAGAACTCTTGGAATTCTCTTGATAATCTTCTTTAATTTGCTTCGATGCTATACATCGATTGAGTTTAAGATCATACAGCATAGCCAAGAAGGTTGACAAAATTGTTATTCTGTAATATAATTAACTCACTACCACAACACATTGTGATGCTTGACATCAGCCACCTGGCACACAATGCAAACTGCATTATTGGGTGTATGTGAAAAAATTAAAAGGAGGGTTGCTATTGGCAACTCCAAGTTCAGTCCTTAACCCTTCCAAGGGTTATATTTTTTTTTTCTACGTGTTTTTTTTGAAACCGATGATCCTCTGATTCAGGTTGCAAAAAGGCCTCACTGGCGCTGGTTGTGAAAATCTTCTTGCATTTTTCTCCCATCGAAATGGCAAAAACAGAAATAAACTGTAAACTCGCTTAGTGTGGTGTGGCTGAACCCTAAGTCTTTCCAAATTTGTTGGAAGATATTTCCAAGGGCCTTGGTGGTGCAGGCTGTTAAATGCCTAGCACTTAGTTCCAGCTGCCTGTAATTATTGCAGGCTCGAATCCCACCAGGCTCAAGGTTGACTCAGCCTTCCACCTTCTCGGGGTAGGTAAACTGAGGACCCAAGATTGTTGGGGGCAATAAGCTGACTTTGTAAAAATGCCGCTTAGTAATAAGCAGACACATACAATGGAAGGAAGGCTATTGCTGAGCACATTGAGTTGTATCCCAAAAATTGTAAGCCACCCTGACTCTCCGGAGAAGGGTGGGATATAAATATGAATTTAAAAAAATTGAGATTTTTTTTAAACCAATGCTATATAGAAATATATCTGCTGCAAAAAAAACTCTGCATTGGCAACAGGAAGGGCATCCGGCCAGAAAACACTCAGCTCCATTCAGTTGCCCAGACTCCACCACGCAAAGGATTATGAGGTCATTAAAAGAGGATACTGTATATTCTCCGGCATATTTCACAAGCTTTTAATAGAGATCCAGAATCTATTGCAATTCTTCATCAATTCTTCCTCTTTTTTTTTCTTTTTAATTACATTTATATGCCACCCTTCTCCGGAGACTCAGGGCCTTACAATTTTGGGATGCAACCCAGTGTGCTCAGCAATAGCCTTCATTCCATTGTATATGCCTGCTTATTACTAAGTGGCATTTTTACAAGTTCAGCTAATTGCCCCCAACAATCTTGGGTCCTCAATTTACCTACCCCGAGAGGATGGAAGGCTGAGTCAACCTTGAGCCTGGTGGGATTCGAGCCTACAGCAGTTGTAGGCAGCTGGAACTTAAGTGCAGGCAATTAACAGCCTGAGCCACCAAGGAAGAAATTACCCAGAATCGCCTTATGGGGTAGTTAGTAAATAAGTTAGCAAATAAATGATAAATAAAAACAAATGGGGATCATTTTTAGAAATTGTTCCACTGGAAGCATTGGAGTTTCACATGTGAGCAATAGAATATGGTACAAACATATTAAACAGGGAATCCTTAGATGGGGGTGTGATCAAATAGAAAGAAAACAATATGTGCCCACAAACCAAGCTTTTGTGGGAATGGGGTTCCTCAGGTTTTGGAGTTCTGGGTTGTTGACCATAATTGTGTGTAGGTGCATGTCACACTGATGCAAGTTGTGAGATGCCCTGAGCCATGCCTAACAAAAGTAAGTGCCTATCACAGAATAGAATAGAATATGGAATGGAATAGAATAGAATAGAATTAGAATAGAATGAGCTGGAAGAGACCTTGAGTTTTTCTAGTCCAGCACCGTGCTCAAGCATTATTCTAAAATATGCCATTTTAGATAAGTCTAGACCAGCCGTGGGCAAACTACGGCCCGGGGGCCAGATCTGGCCCGTTCAGCTGTTCTATCCGGCCTGCGGAGCCGAAAGAGTGGAGGGTTCTCTTGCTCTCCCAGAAGGCTACATGAAGTAATCTAACTTTGAATTTATATTAGTTCACACAAACACCCCATCCATGCTTTTGTTCCGGCCCTCCGGTCCAGTTTAAGAACCCATTGTGGCCCTCGAGTCAAAAAGTTTGCCCACCCCTGGTCTAGACTCATCTTAAAAAAACATCCAGTGATGGAGCTCCCAGGATTTCTGGAGGCAAGTTGTTCCACTGGTTAATTATCCTCACTGTTAGGAAGTTACACTGAGTAATTGGAATAAGGGACAGAGACCTGTGAGACCTCAAGATTTGTATGTGCCCATTCCATCTCAATCTGATGTGAGTACAGCTGGACCACACCCAACTTGTGGACTTCAGCTGAGGGCATTTATGCCTCCAGATGCCATGTGTTTGGGGGTGGATGGGACGATGGTAATAGACCACAGATAGAGCACGGTGCAATGGTCTTTCACGTGGTACTTTCCTGTCTGGTGGCATATGGTCTTCTTTGGTGGTCAGATTACAATCACCAGGTCTTCTTTTCCTGGAGGCAATAATCTCCAGCCTCAAGGTGGTCAATTTGCTATTGCCATCTGTATAGCAGGAAATCTCTTCTGCATGTTCTCTTAGCCCAACGTTTCTTTTCGGTGTTGCTACCCAACCGTAGACATTCTCCCAAATGGATGTCCTGATTGCCCTCTGCTGGTAGACATTCAACATCTCTTTCAAGCAGGAGTTTCCTCTTTGCAATGGAGCAACAGCAGAAGTGGTATTCAGCCGGTTCTGATTGGTTCTCCAGAACCGGTAGCGGAAATTTTGAGTAGTTCGGAGAACCAGCAAATACCGCCTCTGACTGGCCCCGCCCCCATCTATTCTCTGCCTCCCGAGTCCCAGCTGATTGGCTGGCTCTTCTTCTGTTGCCCTGCACAGGAGAATGGAGCTGGAAAGCAGGTTAGTGGGCTGGGGAGGGAATGGAGATTTTGCAGTAACCTTCCCCTGCCACGCCCACCAAGCCATGCCCAGCAAGCCACGCCTACCAAGCCACACCACACCCACCAAGGCACACCATACCCACCAAGCCACACCCACAGAACCACCCCTGAGCAACAGATAAGTAACCCAAATGTTTTAGTTTTAGCTGTTTGCAATATTTATAAGGCTACAGAAGCAAGTGTATTTCCTTTTACCTATTTATTCCTTCGTTTGTTTATCTACATTTCTTTTTCAAAGATAAGCATGTGCCCCTGGGTTGCCACCCAGCATGCGCCCTAGGAGGCCGACAGCCAGGGAAATACAAAGTACAAAACTACAATCAGGAGCATCCAAAGTCAGTTAACTCGATAAGACAGGGGGGAAAAAAACCGACGACCCATCGAATGCACTGGAGGGTATTTACAGTCAGCTTAACTAGTCCTTTCATGGGTCCAAAAGTCTGCAGGAGAGTTTCAGATCTGAGTCACCCAAGAAGAAGCTTAACAAAAAGGACTTTCCCCAAAATGAAGAGATCTTGTCTCAAGTTGTTCTGAAGTTCAGGTGCTGGAAAGGAAGAAGAGACAGCTTCTTCTGGAGGTCTTAAATTCATGGTGCTCATTTGGGACAATACAGCATTCTGGATAACCTAGCCCTGAGCCATGAAGGGGGCCACGTTTCAGTGGTGCCCAGAAATGGACCAATTGCCAAGGAAGCACATGTTCATTTGGAGAACAGCTCATCTGAGAGGACCAGTGGATGAGTGGCAACAGGTGGAACACTGTCCTTTTAGCATGTTCTTCAAGATCACTTCCTCAGGTGCCCATCTACTGGCCTTTTACATATTCTGGACATACCCAAGGTTTGGTTGTTTAGAAACTTGAAAGCTATTCACAGGCCAGGACCATGCTCAAGCAGTCATGCAAAAATAATGCAAGGAAAACAAAAACGGACTGATGTAGGTGCACGGAGATGGTTGACCAGCATTAGAAACTTGCTCCAGAGATGGAGTCCCAGATGACCTTAGCAACAGCTGCTTGAAATAAATATGTAGCCCAACAGTCTCAGGTTTGCATGTGTTTCAGAGGGAATGCCCCCTGTTTGTGTTCACGTGGAGTAAGTAATGACTGCAAGGAAGAGGGAAAATGGGAGCAAAAGGTGATAGGAACCCCTGATTGTATTGCTCCTCTGGGGACCAAGCGAGCCAGTCCATGAATCACGATGCACAGTACTTTTTCCTGATCTGCACTTTGATGACAGAGCTTTTCGGTGGAAGAAGAGGCAACTGAGTACTGATACGCGGCCAGAGAAAATGAAGAGGAGGCAGAGATGCGACGGAGAGCAAATCTCAGGTTGCAGGGTCTTTGGGGCTCCTGAACTCGGTTGCTTTCTTGCAGATGTTTCATTACCCAATCAGGGAACTGTGGTAGCCACTGAGTTTCCCTGGATGACACTAGAAGCTGGCAGCACACTGCAGCCTGGTGGAGGGGGGCCTCTTTTGCTATCCCATGAGCTCATCCTCTATTCATCCTGTATCTGTTGGGTTGGAAAGTCCCTGATTTTCCAGGTATATAGGTGATCTCATTTACTAACATCACCACTAGTCTTATGGATTGGTTGGGAGGTTGCACCAATGTGGTTGAGGGGTTTCACCCATGTGGGATCTATTCTCCAATCCAAATGCTGTATCTATGCTACTCTTCCCTGCTTGTAAAAATGGTATAAAAGAATAAACACTGCCCAGGCAGTCAGACATCTTTGGGCACTGAAATGACTGGTTATTGAATCCCTACAGGGAACATCATTGATTAGGTTACTTGAGTGGTGCAGTGGCCTAGGGGTGGAGATGTCACCTTACAATCAGGAGGCTGGGAGTTTGATCCTAGATAGAAGGAGATATTTCTCTGGGCACAATGAGAATTTATCTGCTGAACAAAACTCCGCATTGGCAACAGGAAGGGCATCCAGCCAGCAAACACTCTGCTAGCTCCATTCAGTTGCCCAGTGTCCACCCTGCAAGGGATTATGGGGTCGTTAAAGGAAGATGATTGATTAGGTTCCTTAGTTTGGTCATGAAACAACTGCAGGAAAGCAACCAAGCACCAAGGACCCCACAGATCAACTCTGAGCTACAGATATTCTCCTCTATTAAAACTCAGGTTGGGAGTCAAGTTTTGAATAATGAGTTTGTGATTCTCTCCATTATGACATTCCTATTGCTTTTTTTTTCTCCAGTTGACTTGAAACCCCTTTGGAGTTTAAGCTAATATTAATCTTCCTTACTTCCTCAACTTTTAAAAACGTTTAGGTTCCTTGACTGGCTGTGGGTTGTAGATGGGAATCTGCAGCCTTCTAGATTTTTGATGGATTGTAGCTCAGTTTTGTAGTTCCTCACCAACAGTCATGTGGGCCAAAGTTGCTACAACTGATGGTTGAGGTGCACCTGGAGACCTAGTTTACTCACTCTTGCAGTAGCATAAGTGCAAAGAATTAGTGCCTGTCCTTGGATAGACCTTCTGAGAACTGTTGGAGGACATTGAATTTGGGACCTCAAAATCGGAGTATCAAATGCTGCAGTCAAACAGCATGGGTGAGAATGCTTGATCTAACATAGGCACATAGGTTTTTTTTCTCTATTCTTATGACTGTCATTATTTATTTCTTGACCATGATGTTAGTGAGACATGTAGCTTTTCAAGGATTTCTCAAATCACATTAGTTGGAAAGAATCATGGCGTTCATCTAATCGTGCAATGGTCCCAGGTTGTGTTCGTTCCAGATGTGTGGACCAACTCCCAGAATTGACAGCTGTGGCTATCACATCTGGGGAATTTTTGGAATGGAAGTCCAATATCCAAGGCTTCCAAGCTTCAACCAGGTGTGATTAAGATGAACCGTTGCCGAAGACATCATGTGTGCAAATGCTTTGTACATTCGCATAATGTAATTGTATAAGCTTTCTAAGATCAAAGACAGCCGATATGGAATAACTCATTTCCTGTGTTTGCATTTGATGCTTCCTCAAGGTTACTTAATCAAAGTTTGGTCAATTGTGGTCTAAATTCTAAAGGTGTTTATGGGTCCTCCTGAGCACAATTATGTTTAACAACAGTGCAAACATTATTCTTTGTGTTGAGCCCGAGTTCCACCAGTTGGCCACTTGAATTAGCAAACTGTTGGCGGCAGCTAATCGTTTTATCGAGTGAGTAGATCGATGCATCTCAGGTGGGTGAGAATTATTCACACAACATACTCAGCTCAGAGGTGGTGATGCAAAAATGCCTCTGTAACTACAGAGGATATCCTGGGCTTTTGTTCCAGCACATGTCCATCAGCTAATGCATTTTTGTGTTGGGTAGTAAGTTGGAACAGCTAAAAGTGGGAGAGAGAGAGACTGGAGGCTGGAAAAGACTAGCTACAGGAGATACGAGCTCTTATTCACCTAAACAGGAGCTATCAGCCACTGCTGCTGCATGGCCCAGGTCATCTCTGTAGACCTGCAGAAAGCTGGAGTTCTCCGTGGCTTCTTCCAGAATAAAATCTCTATCTCATAATTCTGTATGTGCAGAGTAAATTCTAAAGGTGTTTAGGGTCCTCCTCAACACAATTATTCTTAACAATACTACACATATTATCTGTTGTGTTGAACCTGAGTTCTTCTAATGGGCCACTTGAATGAGCAAACTGTTGAGTTCCATCAAGAAACATTTCATCGGAGAGTAGCTCAATGTACCTTGGGTGGGTGAGAGTTTTGAGTTTGATTAGGGTCATCCAACCGATCCACTATGGCTGAGATCATCTTGGCCATCCGAGCTTGGATCAGGTATTATTTATCCTGATCGTTCTTGCCCAGGGATTTTCTTGGTGTGAAGATCATTTCCAGTAGTGGCTGCCTTTCATTGGGATGCAGGGACAAGTCATTGTTTTGGGAATGTGGTTAAGGCCTTCGCCTTTCAGAGTCCGGATGCTGCACCTTCTCAAGAGGGTCACCAGAATGGCTTTCATCATGACCATCGCAATGAACTTCCCAACGCAGCCGGGACCAAAGCCAAAGGGCTGAAAGTAACGATGGGGACCTACATTAAAAAAAACAAAACAAATCGGCTTATTAACCATTTATTCACTTCCTTTTAGGCCACCCAGTTTGCATGATGAGCCTGACAGTTGAGAGTTATCAAAATGTAACACTGGTAGTCCTCAAATTATGATTACAACCAGGACCAAAATTTCCATTGCTAAGCAAGGCAGTTGTTAAGTGAGTCATGCCCAATTTTACAACCTGGTCCTATATTTTTCTTTTTTGGGATGGAGTTCCACCCCATTTTGTGAGATCCATGGAGAAGGCAGAGAATTAGACGTAGCTAATCCTTGACTTACAACAGTTTGTCTCATGATGTTTCCAAGTTACAACAGCATGAAAAAGGTGATTGATGACCATTTTTCACACTTACGACCATTGCAGCATTCCCATGGCCACATGATCAAAATTCAGTTGCCTGGCAACTGATTCTGTTGTGGTTAGGGTTCGGCTGAGGAGAGCGAGGACTCAGATGTGGGGCCAGGACCATTAGGGAGTAGACTGCTGCCTTCAGAGATTGTGGGGCTGGCAGCAGCAATGAGGAGGTTCCCGAGCTTGTGCCAAGTGCGCATGCACACAGGATTGCTCACAGGAAAAAGCAGCTGCAACTGCACGGGCGACTTGGGAGTAAGGCTGCAAGGTAATGGCCCCTCCTTCAAGAGGATAAAAGGCAGCTGTGAAGCGAATGTTCTTTGCAGGAAGCAAAGACGTTTTGAAACTCAGCCTCATGGACATTACAGTATTTTAAATTGGTATCTGAAAACTTGTGTTATGAAATATTTCTTATCTGTGATTCTTGGCAGTCTCGTACAGTTTTGGCGAGGTTTGTGCTTATCAAAGTTAATTAGTTTGCAGCAGCCTTTTAACCGGGGATTCGTAAGACTCATTAAAAGGTTTCTGTTCCCTTTGGTTATTTTTTGTCTTATTGGAAAAAGGGTTTGGGTCAGAGCAGATTCGTATCTATGAATGTTGCAGTGTCCTGGGATTGTTTGATTACTCTTTGCAACCTTGGGACAAACGAAGTCAGTTGGGAAAGCCAGATCCAATTAACTACCATGTTACTAACTTCCCAAATGTAGTGATTCATTAAACAAGGGTGTTAAGAAAGGTCACAAAATGGGGCAAAACTCATGGGGCAAATGGGCTCATTTGGCAACAGAAATGTTGGCCTGTTGCATTTCCTACACCTGTAGTGTGTGAACCAAGAGCCTCCCTCTCTTGCGTCCGAGTGCTTACCCACAATGTGTTTGTGTCGAGTCGTATTTCCTAAACAAAACACGAAGCGATGTTTAGAGCCAGAGAAAATACCTACGCTCTTTTCAAAATTGTCAAGGGAGAATTCGTTGGGCTTAGGGAAGAACTCCAGCTTATGCATGCGCCCAATGTTCAGGATAATGTTGGTCCCTTTCTTCACGGGATAGCCATCAATCACATCATCCTGCAAGGCTTTGCGCATGACCAGGTCCACCACGGGTTGGTATCTCATGCTCTCCAAGATGAAGTTCTCAACGACTTTGAGCTTCCCCATGTCGTCCGTTTGGATGTCCCTGTCACCTTGGGAGAAGGAAGCAGGACAAAGCAGGTGAGATCCCTAAGGCGATCTTTCTTAAGGAACAGTTGGAAGATGTTGGCATTGTTTGCTGTTTGTTTCACCGAGAACCCTCCCGCCAACACTGACAGGACCAGCTATTAGTATAGAAATAGCTAACAAATCCCACTCCCTTCTAGCATTGATGATATTGTTTAGTTGGGTAATGAAATGTCTGCAAGAAAGCCACCAAGTTCAGGGAGCTTCAGGGACCCCACCATTTCCTTCTCCTTCTGCCTCTGCCTCTGCCTCTCCTCCTCCTCCTCCTCCTCCTCCTCCTCCTCCTCCTCCTCCTCCTCCTCCTCCTCACAGTCCCACCCTAGCACTGATGTTATCTAATTGGGTAATGAAATATCTGCAAGAAAATTACGAAGTTCAGAGGTGTCAGGGACCCACAGTTCAGCTCTGAGCTACAAATAGTCTCCTATATTAACATCTGCATTGTTTTGGATATAGGCAAATATCTATCATCTATCTATCTATCTATCTATCTATCTATCTATCTATCTATCTATCTATCTATCCATCCATCCATCCATCTATCCATCCATCCATCTCCATCTCTCTCTCTCTCCATCCATCCATCCATCCTTCCTTCCATCCATCCATCCATCCATCCATCTATCCATCTCCATATCTATCTGTCTTTCTGTCTGTCCATCTATCTGTCCATCTATCTATCCATCCATCCATCCATCTATCCATCCATCCATCCATCCATCCATCCATACCCACCCACACCTCCTATCCTCCTATCCATCCCATCCCATCCCATCCCATCCCATCCCAACCCAACCCAACCCAACCCAACCCAACCCAACCCAACCCAACCCAACCCAACCTAACCTAACCTCTCTCTCTATGGTATCTCTCCCTCTATAGTATCTATCTGTCTGTCTGTCTATTATGCCACCCATCTTTCCAACAAGGTGACTCTGGATGGCTTCCAAGTAATGAAACAAGTAAAACAATAATAATTAAAACATTCAGCTGTGCAGATTAAAAAATTGTTAAAATGGAAGCTACTTCAAGGAGGCGTTCATTTCCTTGAGAGCCAGAGTCGCCAGATACATACCCATCACCGTGCCTATCTCCTTCACCATGGCCTCCTCCACCTGAGGGTGTTCTGCAATCAGCACCAGCATGAAGAAGAGTGTCACGGACAGCGTATCGGGGGCAGCAATGAGCATCTCCAGAACACACTGGTTCACATTTTCGCCAGTCAGCTCACCGCGGTTCTGCAAAATCGAAGCAGGCGGGGCCGTGTGTGTCAATGTTAAGTTTATTGAGCTGTGGTGGAGCAGTGGTTAGCATGTAGTACTGCAGGCTATTTCTGCTGTCTGCCGGCTGCCTGCAATTTGGCAGTTCGAGTCTCACCGGCACAAGGTGGACTCAGGCTCCCATTCTTTCGTGGTTGGTAAAATGAGAACCCAGATTGTCAGGGGCAACAGGCTGACTTTGTAAACTGCTTAGAGAGGGCTGTAAAGCACTGTGAAGTGGTATATAAGTCTTAAGTGCTGTTGCTATTGCTACACTAGACTCCCGTTGGTGCAACGTGGTGTCGCAACGCTGGAAAGCTGAACCCAGTAGAGCAATTTGCCTTGCAATGGAAACAATAGGCCAGAGATGACCAACCCTGATTACTTCAAGGCTTGTGGACTTCAACTCCCAGAATCCCCCAGCCAGCATGGCTGGCTGAGGAATTCTGGGAGTTGAAGTCCACAGATTGTAAAATGGCCAAGACTAGACACCCCTGCAATAAGCACTCTCAGAATCAATCATGGTACCTCCAGTTAAAAGGATCAGGTACAAGATCGCATGAAATAGTTCCACTTAATCTACGCCGGCACTGCTGAAGGCAGGCTAGTCTTCAAGTTACAACAATAATAGAGCCTGCCCATCACAGCTGTAACTCACGATGGTTGTAAAACTGAATTTCAAGACTTTTTCGGCAGTGGTTGTTAAGTGATTCATCACATTCGTTAAGCGAATCTGAAATCTTGAACAGAACCGAGGGCTTGTCGTGGGTGTGGTTTCGCTGAAAGCCAGGGGTAAAATGCTATTTTTGGGGGGCCAAAAATGGTATAAAAATCAGTCACATGACTGCGGGACACTGCAAACCAACCACTGTAAATGCGGCCATCTTTCCGAATGCCCGAAGTGTAGTCACATGACCTCGGGGGCGGGGCTGACCATCAGAACTTCAAATCCAGGTTGTAAGCAACCCCCAGGTAGGCCTGTCAGAGCTTCAAACAGTTGCTAGGCAACCAGTCATAAGTCATAAGTCAAGAACTACTTTTTGCCTCATTTAAAAAGTTATTTATTTATTTATTTATTTATTTATTTATTTATTTATTTATTTATTTATTTATTAATTCGACTTATATGCCGCCCCCTCTCCAAAAGGACTCGGGGTGGCTTACAAAATAAAAACACACAACAATAAATTAGTTAAAAACAAATTAAACAATCAAGCCGAATTAACACTAAAATTGCAGAATTAAAACTATAAAAAGACCACCCCACCCCAGGGTCACAGCCCGGATTGGTTAAACAACCAGGTCTTCAGGTCGCGACGGAAAGTGCGGAGGTCAGGGGCCAGGCTAAGCTCCAGGGAAGTTGATTCCAGAGGTCCGGGCCGCAACAGAGTAGGCCCGTCGCCGGGGACCGCCAGCCGGCACTGTCCGGGCTGACGGGACCCAAGGAGCCCTGTCTGTGAGATCGACAGGGCGGTTGGTGTTGATGTCGGCAGCACGCCCCTTTAAATAATAGGGACCCATGTCGTGAAGGACTTTGTATGTTAAAGTTAGAACCTTGAACCTCAGAGCGCAACCGCAACCAATGCAGGCCACGCAGGAGGGGGCAACATGGGAGAACCGGGAACTCCCATCACCACCCGCCGCCCATTTTGCACCAGTTGCAATCTCCGGATGGTGCAAGGGCAGTCCTAAATAGAGAGCGCTGCAGTAGTCGAAGTCGCTGGCAACAAGGGCATGAGTGACCGTGACGCAGGGCATCGCGTCCAGAAACGGGCTGCTTGAACCAGCCGGATCTGGGCAAAGCCCCCGTGACGGCTCCCACCTGCTCCTCCAACCGAGCGGCATCCAGGAGGACCCCAGATTCCTAGCCCTATCCACAGGGGGCAGCACCACTCCCCTATGGTCAACGATGGACATTCCAAACTGGACCGATGCCGGTATGTACAGCCACTCAGTCTTGGCCGGGTTGAGTCGAAGCATATCCGCCCATCCAGATCCGCACCGCATCCAGACAGCGAAGTCATCACGAGAGGGCATCACTGATCTGGCCTGGGGTGGAGATATATAACTGTGTATCATCAGCATATTGATGATACTCACCCCAAAACCACGAATGATCTCACCCAGCTGTTTCATGTAGATATTAAATAAAAGGGGAGAGGACCCACCCCTGAGGGACCCCACAAGTGAGTGCCCTCGGGCCCATCTCTGCCCCCTGCTAACACCATTATGCATCACCGCGAGGTAGGAGGAGAGCCACCAAAACAGTGCCCCCACCCCCAACCCCGCCGAGGCGCCGCAAGGATACCATGGTCGATGGTATCAAAGCCGCTGAGAGGTCTAACAGGACCAGGACAGAGGAAAACCCTGTCCCGCCTCCAGAGATCATCCATCAGTGCGACCAATGCCGCCTCTCGTGCTGAAACCAGACCGAAGCCCGATTGGCACGGATCTAGGTAGTCCGCTTCATCCAGGAAAAGCGGAAATTGTCTGGCCACCACATTTCAACAACCTTCGCCAAAAGCGAAGGTTGGAGACTGGACGAAAGTTATCTAACACAGTCGGGTCCAGGGCAGGCTTCTTCAGGAGGGGTCACTTTTCGGAGGGGAAAACACCCTCCCTTAG
>CM019163.1:7031417-7051151 GCA_009733165.1 Naja naja
GAGTTTCCCTGGATGATACTAGAAGCTGGCAGCACACTGCAGCCTGGTGGAGGGGCCTCTTTGCTATCCCATGAGCTCATCCTCTATTCATCCTGTATCTGTTGGGTTGGAAAGTCCCTGATTTTCCAGGTATAGGTGATCTCATTTACTAACATCACCACTAGTCTTATGGATTGGTTGGGAGGTTGCACCAATGTGGTTGAGGGGTTTCACCCATGTGGGATCTATTCTCCAATCCAAATGCTGTATCTATGCTACTCTTCCCTGCTTGTAAAAATGGTATAAAAAGAATAAACACTGCCCAGGCAGTCAGACATCTTTGGGCACTGAAATGACTGGTTATTGAATCCCTACAGGGAACATCATTGATTAGGTTACTTGAGTGGTGCAGTGGCCTAGGGGTGGAGATGTCACCTTACAATCAGGAGGCTGGGAGTTTGATCCTAGATAGAAGGAGATATTTCTCTCTGGGCACAATGAGAATTTATCTGCTGAACAAAACTCCGCATTGGCAACAGGAAGGGCATCCAGCCAGCAAACACTCTGCTAGCTCCATTCAGTTGCCCAGTCTCCACCCTGCAAGGGATTATGGGGTCGTTAAAGGAAGATGATTGATTAGGTTCCTTAGTTTGGTCATGAAACAACTGCAGGAAAGCAACCAAGCACCAAGGACCCCACAGTTCAACTCTGAGCTACAGATATTCTCCTCTATTAAAACTCAGGTTGGGAGTCAAGTTTTGAATAATGAGTTTGTGATTCTCTCCATTATGACATTCCTATTGCTTTTTTTTTCTCCAGTTGACTTGAAACCCCTTTGGAGTTTAAGCTAATATTAATCTTCCTTACTTCCTCAACTTTTAAAAACGTTTAGGTTCCTTGACTGGCTGTGGGTTGTAGATGGGAATCTGCAGCCTTCTAGATTTTGATGGATTGTAGCTCAGTTTTGTAGTTCCTCACCAACAGTCATGTGGGCCAAAGTTGCTACAACTGATGGTTGAGGTGCACCTGGAGACCTACAGTTTCCTCACTCTTGCGGTAGCATAATAAGTGCAAAGAATTAGTGCCTGTCCTTGGATAGACCTTCTGAGAACTGTTGGAGGACATTGAATTTGGGACCTCAAAATCGGAGTATCAAATGCTGCAGTCAAACAGCATGGGTGAGAATGCTTGATCTAACATAGGCACATAGGTTTTTTTTCCTCTATTCTTATGGCTGTCATTATTTATTTCTTGACCATGATGTTAGTGAGACATGTAGCTTTTCAAGGATTTCTCAAATCACATTAGTTGGAAAGAATCATGGCGTTCATCTAATCGCAATGGTCCCAGGTTGTGTTCGCTCCAGATGTGTGGACCAACTCCTCAGAATTGACAGCTGTGGCTATCACATCTGGGGAATTTTTGGAATGGAAGTCCAATATCCAAGGCTTCCAAGCTTCAACCAGGTGTGATTAAGATGAACCGCTGTCAAGACATCATGTGTGCAAATGCTTTGTACATTCGCATAATGTAATTGTATAAGCTTTCTAAGATCAAAGACAGCCGATATGGAATAACTCATTTCCTGTGTTTGCATTTGATGCTTCCTCAGGGTTACTTAATCAAAGTTTGGTCAATTGTGGTCTAAATTCTAAAGGTGTTTATGGGTCCTCCTGAGCACAATTATGTTTAACAACAGTGCAAACATTATTCTTTGTGTTGAGCCCGAGTTCCACCAGTTGGCCACTTGAATTAGCAAACTGTTGGTGGCAACTAATCGTTTTATCGAGTGAGTAGATCGATGCATCCCAGGTGGGTGAGAATTATTCACACAACATACTCAGCTCAGAGGTGGTGATGCAAAAATGCCTCTGTAACTACAGAGGATATCCTGGGCTTTTGTTCCAGCACATGTCCATCAGCTAATGCATTTTTGTGTTGGGTAGTAAGTTGGAACAGCTAAAAGTGGGAGAGAGAGAGACTGGAGGCTGGAAAAGACTAGCTACAGGAGATACAGCTCTTATTCACCTAAACAGGAGCTATCAGCCACTGCTGCTGCATGGCCCAGGTCATCTCTGTAGACCTGCAGAAAGCTGGAGTTCTCCGTGGCTTCTTCCAGAATAAAATCTCTATCTCATAATTCTGTATGTGCAGAGTAAATTCTAAAGGTGTTTAGGGTCCTCCTCAACACAATTATTCTTAACAATACTACACATATTATCTGTTGTGTTGAACCTGAGTTCTTCTAATGGGCCACTTGAATGAGCAAACTGTTGAGTTCCATCAAGAAACATTTCATCGGGAGAGTAGCTCAATGTACCTTGGGTGGGTGAGAGTTTTGAGTTTGATTAGGGTCATCCAACCGATCCACTATGGCTGAGATCATCTTGGCCATCCGAGCTTGGATCAGGTATTATTTATCCTGATCGTTCTTGCCCAGGGATTTTCTTGGTGTGAAGATCATTTCCAGTAGTGGCTGCCTTTCATTGGGATGCAGGGACAAGTCATTGTTTTTGGGAATGTGGTTAAGGCCTTCGCCTTTCAGAGTCCGGATGCTGCACCTTCTCAAGAGGGTCACCAGAATGGCTTTCATCATGACCATCGCAATGAACTTCCCAACGCAGCCGCGGGGACCAAAGCCAAAGGGCTGAAAGTAACGATGGGGGACCTACATTAAAAAAAAAAACAAAACAAATCGGCTTATTAACCATTTATTCACTTCCTTTTTAGGCCACCCAGTTTGCATGATGAGCCTGACAGTTGAGAGTTATCAAAATGTAACACTGGTAGTCCTCAAATTATGATTACAACCAGGACCAAAATTTCCATTGCTAAGCAAGGCAGTTGTTAAGTGAGTCATGCCCAATTTTACAACCTGGTCCTATATTTTTCTTTTTTGGGATGGAGTTCCACCCCATTTTGTGAGATCCATGGAGAAGGCAGAGAATTAGACGTAGCTAATCCTTGACTTACAACAGTTTGTCTCATGATGTTTCCAAGTTACAACAGCATGAAAAGGTGATTGATGACCATTTTTCACACTTACGACCATTGCAGCATTCCCATGGCCACATGATCAAAATTCAGTTGCCTGGCAACTGATTCTGTTGTGGTTAGGGTTCGGCTGAGAGAGCGAGGACTCAGATGTGGGGCCAGGACCATTAGGGAGTAGACTGCTGCCTTCAGAGATTGTGGGGGCTGGCAGCAGCAATGAGGAGGTTCCCGAGGAGCTTGTGCCAAGTGCGCATGCACACAGGATTGCTCACAGGAAAAAGCAGCTGCAACTGCACGGGCGACTTGGGAGTAAGGCTGCAAGGTAATGGCCCCTCCTTCAAGAGGATAAAAGGCAGCTGTGAAGCGAATGTTCTTTGCAGGAAGCAAAGACGTTTTGAAACTCAGCCTCATGGACATTACAGTATTTTAAATTGGTATCTGAAAACTTGTGTTATGAAATATTTCTTATCTGTGATTCTTGGCAGTCTCGACAGTTTTGGCGAGGTTTGTGCTTATCAAAGTTAATTAGTTTGCAGCAGCCTTTTAACGGGATTCGTAAGACTCATTAAAAGGTTTCTGTTCCCTTTGGTTATTTTTTGTCTTATTGGAAAAAGGGTTTGGGTCAGAGCAGATTCGTATCTATGAATGTTGCAGTGTCCTGGGATTGTTTGATTACTCTTTGCAACCTTGGGACAAACGAAGTCAGTTGGGAAAGCCAGATCCAATTAACTACCATGTTACTAACTTCCCAAATGTAGTGATTCATTAAACAAGGGTGTTAAGAAAGGTCACAAAATGGGGCAAAACTCATGGGGCAAATGGGCTCATTTGGCAACAGAAATGTTGGCCTGTTGCATTTCCTACACCTGTAGTGTGTGAACCAAGAGCCTCCCTCTCTTGCGTCCGAAGTGCTTACCCACAATGTGTTTGTGTAGTCAGATTTCCTAAACAAAACACACGTTTATGTTTAGAGCCAGAGAAAATACCCACGCTTTTTCAAAATTGTCAAGGGAGAATTGGGCTTAGGGAAGAACTCCAGCTTATGCATGCCCAATGTTCAGGATAATGTTGGTCCCTTTCTTCACGGGATAGCCATCAATCACATCATCCTGCAAGGCTTTATGCATGACCAGGTCCACCACGGTTGGTATCTCATGCTCCAAGATGAAGTTCTCAACGACTTTGAGCTTCCCCATGTCGTCCGCTTGGATGTCCCTGTCACCTTGGGAGAAGGAAGCAGGACAAAGCAGGTGAGATCCCTAAGGCATCTTTCTTAAGGAACAGTTGGAAGATGTTGGCATTGTTTGCTGTTTGTTTCACCGAGAACCCTCCCGCCAACACTGACAGGACCAGCTATTAGTATAGAAATAGCTAACAAATCCCACTCCCTTCTAGCATTGATGATATTGTTTAGTTGGGTAATGAAATGTCTGCAAGAAAGCCACCAAGTTCAGGGAGCTTCAGGGACCCCACCATTTCCTTCTCCTTCTGCCTCTGCCTCTGCCTCTCCTCCTCCTCCTCCTCCTCCTCCTCCTCCTCCTCCTCCTCCTCCTCCTCCTCCTCCTCACAAGTCCCACCCTCTTCTAGCACTGATGATGTTATCTAATTGGGTAATGAAATATCTGCAAGAAAATTACGAAGTTCAGAGGTGTCAGGGACCCACAGTTCAGCTCTGAGCTACAAATAGTTCCTATATAACATCTGCATTGTTTTGGATATAGTAAATATTTCTATCATCTATCTATCTATCTATCTATCTATCTATCTATCTATCTATTTATATTATCCATCCATCCATCCATTCTATCCATCTATCTATCTATCTTTTTCTTTTCTATCTATCCATCTATCTTTTCTTTTTCTATCCATCCATCCATCTATCCATTTATTTATCCATTCATTTCTATATTTATATTCGTTTTTCTGTTGTCCATTTATTCGTTCATTGTCCATCTATCTATCCATCCATCCATCATCCATCCATCCATCCATCCATCCATCCATCCACCCACCCACCCACCTATCCTTTCCTATCCTATCCTATCCCATCCCATCTCATCCCATCCCATCCCATCCCAACCCAACCCAACCCAACCCAACCCAACCCAACCCAACCCAACCCAACCCAACCCAACCTAACCTAACTCTCTATGGTATTCTCCTCTATAGTATCTATCTGTCTGTCTGTCTATTATGCCACCCATCTTTCCAACAAGGTGACTCTGGATGGCTTCCAAGTAATGAAACAAGTAAAACAATAATAATTAAAACATTCAGCTGTGCAGATTAAAAATTGTTAAAATGGAAGCTACTTCAAGGAGGCGCTCATTTCCTTGAGAGCCAGAGTCGCCAGATACATACCCATCACGCGTCTATCTCCTTCACCATGGCCTCCTCCACCTGAGGGTGTTCTGCAATCAGCACCAGCATGAAGAAGAGTGTCACGGACAGCGATCGGGGCAGCAATGAGCATCTCCAGAACACACTGGTTCACATTTTCGCCAGTCAGCTCACCGCTGTTCTGCAAAATCAGCAGGCGGGCCGTGTGTGTCAATGTTAAGTTTATTGAGCTGTGGTGGAGCAGTAGTTAGCATGTAGTACTGCAGGCTATTTCTGCTGTCTGCCGGCTGCCTGCAATTTGGCAGTTCGAGTCTCACCGGCACAAGGTGGACTCAGGCTCCCATTCTTTCGCGTGGTTGGTAAAATGAGAACCCAGATTGTCAGGGGCAACAGGCTGACTTTGTAAACTGCTTAGAGAGGGCTGTAAAGCACTGTGAAGTGGTATATAAGTCTTAAGTGCTGTTGCTATTGCTACACTAGACTCCGTTGGTGCAACGTGGTGTCGCGAACGCTGGAAAGCTGAACCCAGTAGAGCAATTTGCCTTGCAATGGAAACAATAGGCCAGAGATGACCAACCCTGATTACTAGTAGTTAGGATTAACTCCAGAATCCCCAGCCAGCATGGCTGGCTGAGGAATTCTGGGAGTTGAAGTCCACAGATTGTAAAATGGCCAAGACTAGACACCCCTGCAATAAGCACTCTCAGAATCAATCATGGTACCTCCAGTTAAAAGGATCAGGTACAAGATCGCATGAAATAGTTCCACTTAATCTACGCCGGCACTGCTGAAGGCAGGCTAGTCTTCAAGTTACAACAATAATAGAGCCTGCCCATCACAGCTGTAACTCACGATGGTTGTAAAACTGAATTTCAAGACTTTTTCGGCAGTGGTTGTTAAGTGATTCATCACATTCGTTAAGCGAATCTGAAATCTTGAACAGAACCGAGGGCTTGTCGTGGGTGTGGTTTCGCTGAAAGCCAGGGTAAAATGCTATTTTGGGGCCAAAATGGTATAAAATCAGTCACATGACTGCGGACACTGCAAACCAACCACTGTAAATGCGCCATCTTCCAATGCCCGTGTAGTCACATGACCTCGGGGCGGGCTGACCATCAGAACTTCAAATCCAGGTTGTAAGCAACCCCAGGTAGGCCTGTCAGAGCTTCAAACAGTTGCTAGGCAACCAGTCATAAGTCATAAGTCAAGAACTACTTTTGCCTCATTTAAAAAGTTATTTATTTATTTATTTATTTATTTATTTATTTATTTATTTATTTATTTATTTATTAATTCGACTTATATGCCGCCTCTCCAAAAGGACTCGGGTGGCTTACAAAATAAAAAACACACAACAATAAATTAGTTAAAACCAAATTAAACAATCAAGCCAATTAACACTAAAATTGCAGAATTAAAACTAAAAAGACCACCCACCCCAGGGTCACAGCCCGATTGGTTAAACAACCAGGTCTTCAGGTCGCGACGGAAAGTGCGGAGGTCAGGGGCCAGGCAAGCTCCAGGGAAGTTGATTCCAGAGGTCCGGGGCCGCAACAGAGTAGGCCCGCGTCGGGGACCGCCAGCCGGCACTGTCCGCTGACGGGACCCCAAGGAGCCCCTGTCTGTGAGATCGCACAGGGCGGTTGGTGTTGATGTCGGCAGCAGTCGCCCCTTAAATAATAGGGACCCATGTCGTGAAGGACTTTGTATGTTAAAGTTAGAACCTTGAACTCACCGAGCGCAACCGCAACCAATGCAGGCCACGCAGGAGGGGGCAACATGGGAGAACCGGGAACTCCCATCACCACCGCCAGATTTTGCACCAGTTGCAATCTCCGGATGGTGTGCAAGGGCAGTCCTAAATAGAGAGCGCTGCAGTAGTCGAAGTGAAGTAACAAGGGCATGAGTGACCGACGCAGGGCATCGCGTCCAGAACGGGCGGCTGGCGAACCAGCCGATCTGGGCAAAGCCCCTGGTGACGGCTCCCACCTGCTCCTCCAACCGAGCCGCATCCAGGAGGACCCCAGATTCCTAGCCCTATCCACAGGGGCAGCACCACTCTCTATGGTCAACGATGGACATTCCAAACTGGACCGCGATGCCGGTATGTACAGCCACTCAGTCTTGGCCGGGTTGAGTCAAGCATATTTCCGCCCATCCAGATCCGCACGCATCCAGACAGCGAAGTCATCACGAGAGGGCATCACTGATCTGGCCTGGGGTGGAGATATATAACTGTGTATCATCAGCATATTGATGATACCTCACCCCAAAACCACGAATGATCTCACCCAGCGTTTCATGTAGATATTAAATAAAAGGGGAGAGAGGACTCACCCCTGAGGGACCCCACAAGTGAGTGCCCTCGGGCCGCATCTCTGCCCCCCTGCTAACACGACGCATCAGCATGAGGTAGGAGGAGAGCCACCAAAAACAGTGCCCCCACCCCCAACCCCGCCGAGGCGCCGCAAAGGATACCATGGTCGATGGTATCGAAAGCCGCTGAGAGGTCTAACAGGACCAGGACAGAGGAAAAACCCCTGTCCCGCGCCTCCAGAGATCATCCATCAGTGCGACCAATGCCGCCTCTGTGCTGAAACCAGACCGAAGCCCGATTGGCACGGATCTAGGTAGTCCGCTTCATCCAGGAAAAGCGGAAATTGTCTGGCCACCACATTTCAACAACCTTCGCCAAAAAGCAAGGTTGGAGACTGGACGAAAGTTATCTAACACAGTCGGGTCCAGGGCAGGCTTCTTCAGGAGGGGCCTCACCACCGCCTCTTTCAGGGCGGAGGGAAAACACCTCCCTTAGCTAAGCGCTGACCACTGCCCGATCCAACCGCAGGTGACCTCCCTGGCAGCATAAGACAGCCAGGAAGGGCACGGGTCCAACAAACATGTGGTGGAACTCAGGCGCTGCATAATCCCGCCCACTTCATCCTCGAAACAGGATCGAACTCATCCCAGAACACACTTGCCAGACTACCTGTATCCCGCCTCAGACCACTGCAAATCAGTGGACAACCCGCTTCAATTCGAAAGTGATCTTATCCGACAGATATTGTCCAAATTCTCAGCCCTTCCTCAAGAACGGATCCGCCTCCCCAAGACAAAGGAGAGAGCACGAACCCGAACAGGGCGGCTGGGCGTTATCGCGGACGCTATGAGGGCGAGAGATAAGACCTTCTCGCCATCCTCATAGCTCCCAGGTAAGTCCTAATATGGGCTCTTAACTGTTCGGTCGAACTGAGAGCGGGTGGCCTCCACCTGCTCTCTAAGCCCCTCCGACGGCGCTTATCTCCCGGAGCTCCTCTGTATACCAGGGAGCCATCCGAGATCCGGGCGCAGAGGGGACGATGGGGACAACCCTGTCAAGGGCCCCGGCTGCCCGCTGCAAGCTGCCGCCAGATCCTCAACAGAGCTGTGAGTAAGGGAAGAGGGAAAGGCCCCAGTTCCGCCTGGAACCGCTCAGGGTCCATAAGGGCCGGGCGGAACCATCCAAGAGGCTCCTTGTCCCAGCAGTGGGGGTGGCCTTTTGGAAACCAGCCGCAGGAGATAGTGATCAGACCATGGAACGGGCAGAGCCAGATAAACAGGTTGCCCTCTGTCACTACGCCACCACTCAGAGACAAAACTAGGTCTAGAGTGTTCCCCCTCGTGAGTGGAGCCATGAATTAATTGGGTCAGGCCCATGGCTTCCATAGAAGACATGAATTCCCGGCCAATCCCGACGATCCCCAGGGAAGGCAGGTTAAAGTCCCCCAGGACTATAAGGCCTGGGAGCTCCACCGCCACCCCCGAGAGGACGTCAAGAAGTCCTGGTAAGGCCGCTGTCACACAGCTGGGAGAAAGGTATGTGAGCAGCAAGCCCACCTGACCGTTAGGCCCCCACTTCAGGAGAAGGGTCTCACTTCCGCCTATCTCTGGGATAGTGACCTCCCTTGGAAGCAAGGTCTCCCTAATAACCACAGCCACCCCACCACCCCTTCCCTGGGCCCGTGGGGTGCACAACCCAAAACCTGGAGGCATAATTCAACCAGAGGGACACCACCCTCTGGGCCCAACCAGGTCTCGGTGATACAAGCCAGGTCCCAGCCTCCTCTCAATAATCTCACGGAGGAGGGTGGCTTTATTAGCCACGGACCTGGCATTAAAGTGCACCAGCCTAAGCCCAGGGGTCCCTGTTCCCGAACTCCCCAGGGAGGAGGCCATAGGGTCGGAGCGAGCAACCGCACAAAGCTGGCGGGTGCGCACTCCCAGCATATGATACGGCCCTATGCCTCGACGTCTGCCACCGACTCCAACCACCCTAGGAATCGTGGCCCCCACCTGAGTCCCCTGAGTCTCAAAAAGTTGATAAAATATTAACGTTCCTCCTGATTTATTGTTATTGTTCCCCAGTGTTGGAAAGGAAGAAAATACGATCCAGATTACCTGGGCAAAAATCAACTCTGAAGCAAAATCCATGTGTTCCTCCAGCTTATCGGTGGTGGAGAGCTTCTGTCGCTTCTGCTCAATTAAGGTTTCGATGCTTTCTTTCAGATCTTTCCTGAAAAAAGGAGAAATCCTTTCGGCGCATCACTAAATATCATTGAATGTTCTGCTTCATCCCTTCATCCAGCAATGAGGCCATATTTTGGATAAATATGCCTGGAACAGTGATGGGATTTACAAATTTTTACTACCGGTTCTGTGGGCGTGGCTTGGTGGGCGTGGCAGGGGAAGGATACTGTAAAATCCCCAGTCAGAGGTGGGATTTGCTGGTTCTCCAAACTACTCAAAATGTCCGCTACCGGTTCTCCAGAACTGGTCAGAACCGGCTGAATACCACCTCTGGCTTGGAAATATATATATTTATTATGGATATTTTCCCTCCCGAGTTTACACATTAATATTGAAACAGGACGATATGAAATAATATTTATTTATTTATTTATTTATTTATTTATTTATTATTTATTTATTTATTTATTTATTACTTGGACTTTATGCTGCCCCTCTCCAAAAGGACTCGGGGTGGCTCACAACTAAAAACCAACAATAAATTAATTACTTAAAAAATATTAAATACTAACAAGCCCAATTACTATAAAACCCCAATGTACATTATACAATTATTTAAAAATTTAAAAATTTAAAAATTTAAAAATTTAAAAATTATTTAAAAATTTAAAAATTTAAAAATTTAAAAATTTAAAAATTTAAAAATTTAAAAATTTAAAAATTATTTAAAAATTATTTAAAATTTAAAATTTAAAATTTAAAATTTAAAAATTTAAAATTTAAAAATTTAAAAATTATTTAAAAATTTAAAAATTATTTAAAAATTTAAAAATTTAAAAATTTAAAAATTTATTATTTATTTATTTATTTATTACTTGACTTGTATGCTGCCCCCTCCAAAAGGACTCGGGTGGCTCACAACTAAAACCAACAATAAATTAATTACTTAAAAAATATTAAATACTAACAAGCCCAATTACTATAAAACCCCAATGTACATTATACAATTATTTAAAAATTTAAAAATTTAAAAATTTAAAAATTTAAAAATTATTTAAAAATTTAAAAATTTAAAAATTTAAAAAACTAAAAATTATTTAAAAATTTAAAAATTTAAAAATTTAAAAAATTAAAAATTTAAAAATTATTTAAAAATTTAAAAATTATTTAAAAATTTAAAAATTATTTATTTATTTATTTATTTATTTATTTATTTATTTATTTATTACTTGGACTTGTATGCTGCCCCCTCTCCAAAAGGACTCGGGGTGGCTCACAACTAAAAACCAACAATAAATTAATTACTTAAAAAATATTAAATACTAACAAGCCCAATTACTATAAAACCCCAATGTACATTATACAATTATTTAAAAATTTAAAATTTAAAATTTAAAAATTTAAAAATTTAAAAATTTAAAAATTTAAAAATTTAAAAATTTAAAAATTATTTAAAAATTTAAAAATTTAAAAATTTAAAAATTTAAAAATTTAAAAATTATTTAAAAATTTAAAAATTATTTAAAAATTTAAAAATTTAAAAATTTAAAAATTTATTATTTATTTATTTATTTATTACTTGGACTTGTATGCTGCCCCCTCTCCAAAAGGACTGGGGTGGCTCACAACTAAAACCAACAATAAATTAATTACTTAAAAATATTAAATACTAACAAGCCCAATTACTATAAAACCCCAATGTACATTATACAATTATTTAAAAATTTAAAATTTAAAAATTTAAAATTATTTAAAATTTAAAAATTTAAAATTTAAAAATTTAAAAATTTAAAAATTTAAAATTTAAAATTATTTAAAATTTAAAATTATTTAAAAATTTAAAAATTATTTAAAAATTTAAAATTATTTAAAATTTAAAATTTAAAAATTTAAAATTTAAAAATTTAAAAATTTAAAATTATTTATTTATTTATTTATTTATTACTTGGACTTGTATGCTGCCCCTCTCCAAAAGGACTGGGTGGCTCACAACTAAAACCAACAATAAATTAATTACTTAAAAAATATTAAATACTAACAAGCCCAATTACTATAAAACCCCAATGTACATTATACAATTATTTAAAAATTTAAAATTTAAAATTTAAAAATTTAAAATTATTTAAAATTTAAAAATTTAAAATTTAAAAATTTAAAATTTAAAAATTTAAAAATTTAAAAATTTAAAAATTTAAAAATTATTTAAAATTTTAAAAATTATTTAAAAATTTAAAAATTATTTAAAAATTATTTAAAAATTTAAAAATTATTTAAAAATTTAAAAATTTAAAAATTTAAAAATTTAAAAATTTATTATTTATTTATTTATTTATTTATTACTTGGACTTGTATGCTGCCCCCTCTCCAAAAGGACTCGGGGTGGTTCACAACTAAAAACCAACAATAAATTAATTACTTAAAAATATTAAATACTAACAAGCCCAATTACTATAAAACCCCAATGTACATTATACAATTATTTAACAATTTAAAAATTTAAAAATTTAAAAATTATTTAAAAATTTAAAAATTTAAAAATTTAAAAATTTAAAAATTTAAAAATTATTTAAAAATTATTTAAAAATTTAAAAATTATTTAAAAATTATTTAAAAATTTAAAAATATTTAAAAATTTAAAAATTTAAAAATTATTTAAAAATTTAAAAATTTAAAAATTTAAAAATTTATTATTTATTTATTTATTTATTTATTACTTGGACTTGTATGCTGCCCCCTCTCCAAAAGGACTCGGGGTGGCTCACAACTAAAAACCAACAATAAATTAATTACTTAAAAAATATTAAATACTAACAAGCCCAATTACTATAAAACCCCAATGTACATTATACAATTATTTAAAAATTTAAAAATTTAAAAATTTAAAAATTATTTAAAAATTTAAAAATTTAAAAATTTAAAAATTTAAAAATTATTTAAAAATTATTTAAAAATTATTTAAAAATTTAAAAATTATTTAAAAATTATTTAAAAATTTAAAAATATTTAAAAATTTAAAAATTTAAAAATTTAAAAATTTAAAAATTATTTAAAATAAAGTTAGAAAATTTAAAATAAGTTGTGAATGTAAGAAACGAAATGAAATCGATATGCAAAGGTGCCTTTTTTTCTTCAAAAGGCAGTTGGATTGTTTTTTTCTTTGAGGAAAAAGGAACAAAATGCCTTGTATCTCATGGCAGAGGGGATGGAAGGATAGATACTGACAGTTGAGACCGGATTTGAGGTAGTGGTGGTGGGGTATGGAACGGTTGTATTTCTTTGTGGTCATCTAGTCTTTAGCACTCTCTTGTCCTGAATCAGTTGATTCAGGTGACCCTGAGGTCAAGAGAGGGCTAACGACCAGATGACCGTAAAGAAATACAATGCTTCCATTCCTCCCCTCCACCATCCCGTCTCAACTATCAATATCTATCCTTCCATCTCCTCTGCCATCAAACTGGAGAAGTTTCTTGGATGAGAAATGAAACGTTTGTTCAGAGGTGGTATTCAGCTGGTTCTGACCAGTTCTGGAGAATCGGTAGTGGAAATTTTCAGTAGTTCGAGAACCGCAAATACTGCCTCTGACCGGCCCCGCCAACCCTATCTATTCTCTGCCTCCCATTGAGTCCCAGCTGGTTCTTCTTTGGTTGCCCTGCACAGGAGAATGCAGCTGTAAAGCAGGTTAGTGGGGTGGGGAGGGAATGGGATTTTGCAGTAACCTTCCCCCAGGAGTGGGAGGGAATGGAGATTTTACAGTATCCTTCCCCTGCCATGCCCAGAGAGCCGGTAGTAAAAAAATTTGAATCCCACCACTGGTTTTGTTGTCTCAAAGGTTCTTTTTTGGGGGGAGAACCATGACCTGGATGACTGAGAATCTCCATAGAAACGTTTTGTTCTTCTTCCTCAGGGGAAGAAGTCCAGTTGCCTTTTGAAAAAGCAACTTTGAGACAACTATGACCTGGACGGCTGAGAATCTCCACAGATAATATGACTATTATTAAGTGTTGGACTTGATGATTCTTGACTCTTGACGAATGGATCTTTTTTTTTATGTACATTGGCAGCATTTGCATCAAGACAAATTCCTTGTGTGTCCAATCACACTTGGCCAATAAAGAATTCCTATTCTATTCTATTCTATTCTATTCTATTCTATTCTATTCTATTCTACTCTACTCTACTCTACTCTATTCTTATTGTACCCTATGACTATCATTAAGTGTTGTACCTTATGATTCTTGACTCTTGACGAATGTATCTTTTATTTTATGCACACTGAGAGCATTTGCACCAAGACAAATTCCTTGTGTGTCCAATTACACTTGGCCAACAAAGAATTCTATGATCTATGAGCAGAGTCTTCCTTTTCTATCACTGGAGTGAACAAGATCTATAGCAGGAGTGTCAAACTCAAGGCTCAGGGGTCAGATCCAGTGCATGGGGTGCTTAGATCTGGCCTGAGGGGCCGCCCTGGAAGTAGCGAAGGACCGGCCCGTGGTGCCAGTAAAAATGGAGCTCGGGAGGGCTCCCTTTTCGGCCACGATAGCTTCCTGCAGCCCTTTGCCAGCCGTCCCAAGCTCCATTTTCTCTGACAGAGGGCTGGCAAGAGGATCCCCTCACCACAGATGCTCCCAACCCGAGTGATGTCAAACTGGCCATGCCCACCCTGGCCACACACACCCCTGGTGTCAAACACAACTCTGATGCAGCCCTCAAATCCAGTTTGACACCCCTGATCTATAGGCAGCCTGATCCACAAATGCATCCATGCGACTTACGCAGACTTCTCGTACTTCTTGTAGAACCAGGAGAACTTAAAGAAAATGTCAGGTTTCAGGAGAAGAGCTTGCCAAGCATCAAAGTAGTTCTGGATTTTGAGCACAATGGCATGTTCTGAAAGTACAAGAACGAGATAGTTCTGAGCCCAGATTATAAGTCCAAGTTTGAAAAAGAACAGTTAATGTTATATTGGTCAAGTCTATATGGAGGCGCTCCAAACTTTACTTTTTTGTCCATCATGGCATTGTTCTTGCCAATCCTGGCCATCTTGTCCAAGGTTTACAAAGAAATTCAACACCAGAGAAGTCTCTTGGAGGCCAGAAGCTATCTCAGGAGCAACCACTATCCATACATCCTAAAACAGAATTATTCCTCCTCTCATCTATTTTTTTTTTAACTTTCCCAACAAGCACCCTGCATTCACTGCACACTCAATGAATGTTCTGCTGCTTTTGTCTTCTGAAGTTTTGGTTAAAGAAGCATTCATGTCCACTTCAGAGGAGCCCGTGAGAAAATATGACATGCATATTACCGTCAAGAGGGATGCCAAGAAAAAGCTTGTTGGAAGTGTCAAGCATGACGCGTCTCATAAGGTTCAAGGTGTTGACATGTTCCAACTCGGTGGTCTGTTTCTCCAACAGGTCTAGGTGTGCAATTGTTGATTCAACACAGATGGCTATCATCCTGCAAGTCCCGGTCCAGAAAGGGCTGCAATTTTACAATTGTCTTGATTATTTCTCTCTCTCTGGCTTTCTATTTATAGAAAGATAGATTTGCTGCTTGGGGTTAACTGACACTCAGTGGGCCACAAGAGATTGTTGCCTGAGTTAGGAAAAGGGACATATTTTCATCCCTAATAGAACAATCTTGTTATGCAATGGAATTTTAAATCAAAAATAACAAAACAGGCATCTTTGATTATGGTATACTCTCTGAGCTTGGTTGATTTCTTGAAGGCATTTCATTACCCAGCTAGATAACACCATCAGTGCTAGAAGGGAGGGAGGTTTGAGATAATCCTTTTAGTACTGAGGATGTTGGGTAATGAAACATTTGCAAGAAAATAACCAAACTCAGAGACTACAGTTCAACCCTGAGCTACAAAGATTCTCTTCTATTCATACAAACATGTCTACCTACAAACAGGCCAGCTAATTATCATCTAATTATACATCCTTGCTTTAATTACAAAAAGAAAGAAAAGCTGTTATGACCCATTGAGTGTCTTGAAGACCTGTTATGCTTGAATCGGTGACTTGTCTCTCTTTCCTTTTAAAACAAAAAAAAATATAGATTTTTGTCCTGCAGTCCAACTCTAACTTTCTGACTAGTTCCCTTTACCTAATGGTAAAACTAACCATGCTCCAAAGTCTATCTGTCAAGTTTGCTTCAACCCTATAATATTCTTTCTCATTCTCCTTATAAACTTTGGTTCAGAAACACATCCGAAGGCAGAGTTACAATGGGAAGACCCAACTCGATATATTTACCCTTTGTGAAATATGGACGGATCTCTTTCCAGAGAGTTGGATTATTATTAAAAATGATGCCATTTTCATGCATGCCAATGCACTGCAAACCAGGCTTGCTGCCAAACCGAGAACTGTAATGTCCATGTTTCATGACGTGGAACATGCTTGATGATCTAGATGGTGGAAGAAGAGGAAGAAGAAGAAGAAGAGGAAGAGGAAGAGGAAGAAGAAGAAGAAGAAGAAGAAGAAGAAGAAGAAGAAGAAGAAGAAGAAGAAGAAGAAGAAGAAGAAGGCTTTTCATCAAATTCTGCCTAGGGTTAAAGTTATGCTATACTTAGATCAACTCAAATGGTAGAAGAGAAATGTGGAAGCTTGCAAGAATTCTGTTCCTGATGACTGTGCAGCCTCTCATTAATGTATTGTTTTAATGGGCTGGATTTTTCTGACAACATAATATAAAGCACACTTATCAGTCTGTACCGACATCCAATGTCTGGGGCAAAAGTCAGGTCTTCAAGGGCTTTCAGAAGATCAGCAGGACTTGAAGCCCATCTTGTTCAACAGGATAGGAGCCATCACGGAGAAGTCATAACTTCTGAGTCCCACCAAGAGGGATATACCGCTTCATGGTGCTTTACAGCCCTCTCTAAGCTGTTTATAGACTCAGCATCTTGCCCCCAACAATCTGGCTCTGACCTCAGAAAGATGGAAGGCTGAGTCAACCTTGAGCTGGTCAGGATTGAACTGCTGGCAATCGGTAGAGTTAGCCTGCAATACTGCTTTCTAACCACTGTGCCACCACAGTTTTGTCTACCGAGGTTACCCAGGGCATGCCCACACTGTCAGACCTTGTGAGAAGGGCAGAAACTTCCAGAAGTAGGTGATGCCACAAGTTAGTTGGCTTCATGCCATGTAGGGCTTTAGATGCTCAAATTTAGATCCTCAAATTGCAACCAATAATTTACCCAGAGCCAATTCAGGGCCAGTTTTTAAAATTCTTTTCAAGGACAACCTTGAAAAACCACATCATGACTAGGATATCTACCTCCCAATAAGGGTCTCTTGGCTAAACCTGCCACCTGCTTCCTTCTCCAACTTGGATGGATTTTCGTTGTCCACCAAGAGTAGGTCATGGACAAGGGAATGAAAGCGGTTAATACACCTGACTCTTTTGCTGTGCTCAGATGAGCTAGAAAATTGGCTTCTTGGTATCTGTGTTTGAACAGCTGCAGAACTGAATTCCCTTTAGAGGGCGATAGAAGCTTAAAAATGTCAGTGCCATCATTTTAGCAGAAAACAAGAACCAGCAGTTTAATTTTAGGGGAGGGGGGGAAATTAAGGGATGAATAATGCAGTTTTCATCCTACAGTCAGCTCAACCGAGTGAGCAAGGTAAAGATCTAAGCTGAAGGATCTCACAGGCTTCGTTGCCCCTTTGGCCCCGTATTGATAGAGAAGGAAGATTTACTTGCTAATGACCAGGGTCTCTTCTCCATTGATCCAGACTCTCATAAACTCTCCGTACATCTTGTTGTAATAATTGCAGGCGCTGCCCACTCCCATGCAGAGGAATCTTCCGTGGGAAATAAGGGGGCCAAGTCCCATGCAGTAGCCAGGCCCTGAAAGGTAATAGGAGGCAGAGCAGGGAAGGGAGGAGAAAGGAGGGGAAGGAATGGAAGAAAAGGGAAGGAAGGAAGGATGAATAGAGGAAAGAGAGGGAAAGAAGGAAAGAAGGAAGGAAGAATAGAGGAAAGGGAAGAAGGAGAGGAAGGTAGCAATGAAGGAAGAAGGAAGGAAGGAAAGAAAGAAAGAAAGAAAGAAAGGTGAGAAAAATAGAGAGGAAGGCAGGAAGGCAGGATCAATTATGAATTTTATCAGCAATAAAAATAAGACTTTAATTGCGTACTGTGTATTCACCCTCTTGCTAAAACATGAAGTGTTTAACCAGCGTTTACAGAACAAACCACCTCTTACAGATTCCCACAAAAACAATAAGCCGTAAAATATGGTTTATTAACTGGAATGGATGAGGTCACACCACGCTATGCCACAAATTGACAAACCAATATCATTGCTTATAATGTTGTCTAAAGGCAATAAAGGATACTTTGCAGAGATGGCTGAGTTGAAGTATAAATGTGGGGTAGGAGTGAGGAACCTGTAATTTCAAATATTGGCAAATGCCAGCTTCTGATGTCTTCACCAAGTGGGCCAATGGTTAAAGAGGCCAGGAGAAGGGGTTCCAACATCTGGGCCATGGCCCACTACCAGGACATGGCCTGTTTGGAACTGGGCTGTGCAGTGGGCGATGCATGCATGCAGCTCATCTTGTGAGTGGCAGGCCGGCGGCATGTGCATGCGCCCCAGCCTGTTGCTCTTGCAAGTTGAGCTGTGCATTTGGGCCAGCTTGCCACTTGCACAAATTAGGCTGCACATATGCACACCAGCCCACTGCTAGTGTGGCCCAGTTCCCTCTCCTCGCCCAAGCTGGGCCACCAAGCTGCAAAGTTTGGGACCCGCTGCCTTATGATTTGGCAAAAATGTCTTCCTTTCTTAGATGGAGTTAAACTCTTCCTCCAGGGCATATATTTATTGTTGTTAGATGCGAAAGTTGTGTCCAACCCATCACAACCCCATGGACAACGTTCCTCCAGGCCTTCCTGTCCTCTACCATCTTCTGGAGTCCATTTAAGCTCACGTCGATGGCTTTCAGTGACTCCATCCAGCCCCTTTCTCTGTCGTCCCCTCCTTCTTCTATTGCCCTCAATCTTTCCCACATTCGGCTCTTCTCCAGTGACTCCTTCCTTCTCATGAGGTGGCCAAAGTCTTCGAGTTTCACCTTCAGGATCTGGCCATCTAAAGAGCAGTCAGGGTGGATCTCCTCTAGGACTGACCGCTTGGATTGCCTTGCAGTACAAGGGGCTCGCAGAAGTCTTCTCCAGCATCATAGTTCAAAGGCCTCCATTCTTTGGCACTCAGCCTTTCTTATGGTCCAACTTCAGGGGTGGGATTCTACTGGTTCAGACCGTTCACGCAAACTGGATGTTAAAGCTACATTTGGTTCAACAAACCTGTATTTCAACTGGCCAGCTGGCCCCTCCCACCCTGCCCCTCCCAGGAGTCTCTGTGCGATGCAGGTAAGTGGAGGGTCTGCATGGAGGTTCTGGGAGGGGAAAAACGGGCCTTCCAGAAGTCTGGAAATGGGCCTGTTTCCAGCTTCCAAAGGGCCTCCAGAGCCCGGGAAGCCTCTGGACCCTTGGGAGGGTGAAAACTGCCTCCTCTGGCTCTGGAGGCCCACCGAGCCAGAAGCAGGAAGTTCTGGTAGGCCACACCCACCATGCTATACCACCCAGCACCCGGGCAGCGAACCCAGTTGCTGGGATTTTTGAATCCCATCCCATCTAACTTTCACAGCCATAAGCATTGCAAATATCTGTCTGTTCTGTCTGTCTGTCTGTCTGTCTGTCTGTCTATTTATCTCTGTATCTCTGTGCGTATCTCTCTCTCTCTCATCTACCATCCCTCATCATCTCTCTATCTATTTATCTATCATCTCTCTCTCTCTCTCTCTCTTCTATTCTATCTATCATCATTCTATCTATTCTCTATCTATCTATCTAACATCTATCTATCTCTATTCTATCTATATCTATCTATCATCTATTTATCTA
>CM019163.1:7052151-7234651 GCA_009733165.1 Naja naja
GACGCTTATGAGGGCGAGAGATAAGACCTTCTCGCCATCCTCATAGCCCCAGGTAAGTCCCATATGGGCTCTTAACTGTCTCATTCGACTGAGCTGGTGGCCCTCCACCATGCCTCTCTAAGCTCTCCGGCGCTCATCTCCGGAGCTCCTCTGTATACCAGGGAGCCATCCGAGATCCGCGGCGGGTGAGGGGACGCGATGGGGACAACCCTGTCAAGGGCCTCGGTGCTCGCTGCCAGCTGCCGCGTCAGATCCTCAGAGCTGTGAGTAAGGGAAGAGGGAAAAGGCCCCAGTTCGCCTGGAACTGCTCAGGGTCCATAAGGCGCCTGGGCGGAACCATCAAGAGGCTCCTTGTCCCAGCAGTGGGGGTGGCCTTTTGGAAAACCAGCGCAGGAGATAGTGATCAGACCATGGAGCGGGCAGAGCCGTATAAACAGGTTGCCCTCTGTCACTACATACCACTCAGAGACAAAACTAGGTCTAGAGTGTTCCCCCTCATGAGTGGAGCCATGAATTAGTGGGTCAGGCCCATGGCTTCCGAAGACATGAATTCCCGGGCAATCCCGGCATCCCCAGGGAAGGCAGGTTAAAGTCCCCAGGACTATAAGGCCTGGAGCCACACCCCCAGAGGGACGCCAAGAAGTCCTGGTAAGGCAGCTGTCACACAGCTGGGAGAAAGGTATGTGAGCAGCAAGCCCACCTGACCGTTAGGCCCCACTTCAGGAGAAGGGTCTCACTTCCGCCTATCTCTGGGATAGTGACCTCCCTTGGAAGCAAGGTCTCCCATAACCACAGCCACCCCACCACCCTTCCCTGGGCCCGTGGCGGTGCACAACCGAAAACCTGGAGGCATAATTCAACCAGAGGGACACCACCCTCGGGCCCAACCAGGTCTCGGTGATACAAGCCAGGTCGCAGCCTCCTCCTCAATAATCTCACGGAGGAGGGTGGCTTTATTAGCCACGACCTGGCATTAAAGTACCAGCCTAAGCCCAGGGGTCCCTGTTCCCGAACTCCCCAGGAGGAGGCCATAGTCGGATCGAAACCGCAGCAAAGCTGAGTGCGCACTCCCAGCATATGATACGGCCCTATGCTCGACGCCTGCCACCGACTCCAACCACCCTAGGAATCGTGGCCCCACCTGAGTCCCCTGAGTCTCAAAAAGTTGATAAAATATTAACGTTCCTCCTGATTTATTGTTATTGTTCCCAGTGTTGGAAAGGAAGAAAATACGATCCAGATTACCTGGGCAAAAATCAACTCTGAAGCAAAATCCATGTGTTCCTCCAGCTTATCGGTGGTGGAGAGCTTCTGTCGCTTCTGCTCAATTAGGGTTTGATGCTTTCTTTCAGATCTTTCCTGAAAAAGGAGAAATCCTTTCGGTAGATCACTAAATATCATTGAATGTTCTGCTTCATCCCTTCATCCAGCAATGAGGCCATATTTTGGATAAATATGCCTGGAACAGTGATGGGATTTACAAATTTTACTACCGGTTCTGTGGCGTGGCTTGGTGGGCGTGGCAGGGAAGGATACTGTAAAATCCCCAGTCAGAGGTGGGATTTGCTGGTTCTCCAAACTACTCAAAATGTCCGCTACCGGTTCTCCAGAACTGGTCAGAACCGGCTGAATACCACCTCTGGCTTGGAAATATATATATTTATTATGGATATTTTCCCTCCCGAGTTTACACATTAATATTGAAACAGGACGATATGAAATAATATTTATTTATTTATTTATTTATTTATTTATTTATTTATTTATTTATTACTTGGACTTGTATGCTGCCCCCTCTCCAAAAGGACTCGGGGTGGCTCACAACTAAAAACCAACAATAAATTACTTAAAAAATATTAAATACTAACAAGCCCAATTACTATAAAACCCCAATGTACATTATACAATTATTTAAAAATTAAAAAATTAAAAAATTAAAAAATTAAAAATTAAAAATTAAAAATTAAAAATTTAAAATTTAAAATTTAAAAATTATTTAAAAATTTAAAATTATTTAAAATTTAAAATTTAAAATTTAAAATTTAAAATTTAAAATTTAAAATTTAAAATTTAAAAATTATTTAAAAATTTAAAAATTATTTAAAATTTAAAAATTTAAAATTTAAAAATTTAAAAATTTAAAATTTAAAATTTATTATTTATTTATTTATTACTTGGACTTTATGCTGCCCCCTCCAAAGGACTCGGGTGGCTCACAACTAAAACCAACAATAAATTAATTACTTAAAAATATTAAATACTAACAAGCCCAATTACTATAAAACCCCAATGTACATTATACAATTATTTAAAATTTAAAATTTAAAATTTAAAAATTATTTAAAAATTTAAAAATTTAAAAATTTAAAAATTAAAAATTTAAAATTATTTAAAAATTTAAAATTATTTAAAATTTAAAATTATTTAAAATTTAAAATTATTTAAAATTTAAAATTTAAAATTTAAAAATTTAAAATTATTTATTTATTTATTTATTTATTACTTGGACTTGTATGCTGCCCCTCTCCAAAAGGACTCGGGTGGCTCACAACTAAAACCAACAATAAATTAATTACTTAAAAAATATTAAATACTAACAAGCCCAATTACTATAAAACCCCAATGTACATTATACAATTATTTAAAAATTTAAAAATTTAAAAATTTAAAAATTTAAAATTATTTAAAATTTAAAAATTTAAAAATTTAAAAATTTAAAAATTTAAAAATTTAAAAATTTAAAAATTTAAAAATTTAAAAATTATTTAAAAATTTAAAAATTATTTAAAAATTTAAAAATTTAAAAATTTAAAAATTTAAAAATTTAAAATTTATTTATTTATTTATTTATTTATTTATTACTTGGACTTGTATGCTGCCCCCTCTCCAAAAGGACTCGGGGTGGCTCACAACTAAAAACCAACAATAAATTAATTACTTAAAAAATATTAAATACTAACAAGCCCAATTACTATAAAAAATTATTAAAATTAAAATTAAAAAATTAAAAATTAAAAAATTAAAAATTTAAAAATTTAAAAATTTAAAAATTTATAAATTATTTAAAAATTTAAAAATTATTTAAAAATTTAAAAATTATTTAAAAATTTAAAAATTATTTAAAAATTTAAAAATTTAAAAATTTAAAAATTTAAAAATTATTTATTTATTTATTTATTTATTACTTGGACTTGTATGCTGCCCCCTCTCCAAAAGGACTTGGGGTGGCTCACAACTAAAAACCAACAATAAATTAATTACTTAAAAAATATTAAATACTAACAAGCCCAATTACTATAAAACCCCAATGTACATTATACAATTATTTAAAAATTAAAAAATTAAAAAATTAAAATTTAAAAATTATTTAAAATTTAAAATTTAAAATTTAAAATTTAAAATTTAAAATTTAAAAATTATTTAAAAATTTAAAATTATTTAAAAATTTAAAAATTATTTAAAATTATTTAAAAATTTAAAATTATTTAAAAATTTAAAATTTAAAAATTTAAAAATTTAAAATTATTTATTTATTTATTTATTTATTACTTGGACTTGTATGCTGCCCCTCTCCAAAAGGACTTGGGGTGGCTCACAACTAAAACCAACAATAAATTAATTACTTAAAAATATTAAATACTAACAAGCCCAATTACTATAAAACCCCAATGTACATTATACAATTATTTAAAAATTAAAAATTAAAAATTAAAAATTTAAAATTATTTAAAATTTAAAATTATTTAAAATTTAAAATTATTTAAAAATTTAAAATTTAAAATTTAAAAATTTAAAAATTATTTAAAATTATTTAAAAATTATTTAAAATTATTTAAAATTTAAAATTATTTAAAATTTAAAATTATTTAAAATTTAAAATTTAAAATTTAAAATTTAAAATTATTTAAAAATTATTTAAAAATTTAAAATTATTTAAAATTTAAAATTTAAAATTTAAAAATTTAAAAATTATTTATTTATTTATTTATTTATTTATTACTTGGACTTGTATGCTGCCCCTCCAAAAGGACTGGGTGGCTCACAACTAAAACCAACAATAAATTAATTACTTAAAAATATTAAATACTAACAAGCCCAATTACTATAAAACCCCAATGTACATTATACAATTATTTAAAATTTAAAATTTAAAATTTAAAATTATTTAAAATTTAAAAATTTAAAATTTAAAAATTTAAAAATTTAAAAATTTAAAATTATTTAAAAATTTAAAATTATTTAAAAATTTAAAATTATTTAAAAATTTAAAATTTAAAATTATTTAAAATTATTTAAAAATTATTTAAAATTATTTAAAAATTATTTAAAAATTTAAAATTATTTAAAATTTAAAAATTATTTAAAAATTTAAAATTTAAAATTTAAACATTTAAACATTTAAAAATTATTTATTTATTTATTTATTTATTTATTTATTTATTACTTGGACTTGTATGCTGCCCCTCTCCAAAAGGACTCGGGTGGCTCACAACTAAAACCAACAATAAATTAATTACTTAAAAAATATTAAATACTAACAAGCCCAATTACTATAAAACCCCAATGTACATTATACAATTATTTAAAAATTTAAAATTTAAAAATTTAAAAATTATTTAAAATTTAAAAATTTAAAAATTTAAAATTTAAAAATTTAAAATTTAAAATTATTTAAAATTATTTAAAATTTAAAATTATTTAAAATTATTTAAAAATTTAAAATATTTAAATATTTAAAAATTTAAAAATTTAAAAATTATTTAAAATAAAGTTAGAAAATTTAAAATAAGTTGTGAATGTAAGAAACTAAATGAAATCGATATGCAAAGGTGCCTTTTTTCTTCAAAAGGCAGTTGGATTGTTTTTTCTTTGAGGAAAAAGGAACAAAATGCCTTGTATCTCATCGAAGAAACTTCATCAATTGGTGATGGCAGAGGGGATGGAAGGATAGATACTGACAGTTGAGACCATTTGAGGTAGTGGTGGTGGGGTATGGAAGGGTTGTATTTCTTTGTGGTCATCTAGTCTTTAGCACTCTCTTGTCCTGAATCAGTTGATTCAGGTGACCCTGAGGTCAAGAGAGGGCTAATGACCAGATGACCGAAAGAAATAAAATGCTTCCATTCCTCCCCTCCACCATCCCGCCTAAACTATCAATATCTATCCTTCCATCTCCTCTATCAAAAGAAGTTTCTTGGATGAGAAATGAAACGCTTGTTCAGAGGTGGTATTCAGCTGGTTCTGACCAGTTCTGGAGAATCTAGTGGAAATTTTCAGTAGTTCAAATACCGCCTGACCGCCCCGCCAACCCTATCTATTCTCTGCCTCCCATTGAGTCCCAGCTGGTTCTTCTTGGTTGCCCTGCACAGGAGAATGCAGCTGTAAAGCAGGTTAGTGGGGTGGGGAGGGAATGGGATTTTGCAGTAACCTTCCCCCAGGAGTGGGAGGGAATGGAGATTTTACAGTATCCTTCCCCTGCCATGCCCAGAGAGCCGGTAGTAAAAAAATTTGAAATACAATGCTTCCATTCCTCCCCTCCACCATCCCGTCTCAACTATCAATATCTATCCTTCCATCTCCTCTGCCATCAAACTGGAGAAGTTTCTTGGATGAGAAATGAAACGTTTGTTCAGAGGTGGTATTCAGCTGGTTCTGACCAGTTCTGGAGAATCGGTAGTGGAAATTTTCAGTAGTTCGGAGAACCGGCAAATACTGCCTCTGACCGGCCCCGCCAACCCTATCTATTCTCTGCCTCCCATTGAGTCCCAGCTGGTTCTTCTTTGGTTGCCCTGCACAGGAGAATGCAGCTGTAAAGCAGGTTAGTGGGGTGGGGAGGGAATGGGATTTTGCAGTAACCTTCCCCCAGGAGTGGGAGGGAATGGAGATTTTACAGTATCCTTCCCCTGCCATGCCCAGAGAGCCGGTAGTAAAAAATTTGAATCCCACCACTGGTTTTGTTGTCTCAAAGGTTCTTTTTGGGGAGAACCATGACCTGGATGACTGAGAATCTCCATAGAAACGTTTTGTTCTTCTTCCTCAGGGAAGAAGTCCAGTTGCCTTTGAAAAAGCAACTTTGAGACAACTATGACCTGGACGGCTGAGAATCTCCACAGATAATATGACTATTATTAAGTGTTGGACTTGATGATTCTTGACTCTTGACGAATGGATCTTTTTTTTATGTACATTGGCAGCATTTGCATCAAGACAAATTCCTTGTGTGTCCAATCACACTTGGCCAATAAAGAATTCCTATTCTATTCTATTCTATTCTATTCTATTCTATTCTACTCTACTCTACTCTACTCTATTCTTATTGTACCCTATGACTATCATTAAGTGTTGTACCTTATGATTCTTGACTCTTGACGAATGTATCTTTTATTTTATGCACACTGAGAGCATTTGCACCAAGACAAATTCCTTGTGTGTCCAATTACACTTGGCCAACAAAGAATTCTATGATCTATGAGCAGAGTCTTCCTTTTCTATCACTGGAGTGAACAAGATCTATAGCAGGAGTGTCAAACTCAAGGCTCAGGGTCAGATCCAGTGCATGGGGTGCTTAGATCTGGCCTGAGGGCGCCCTGGAAGTAGCGAAGGACCGCCCGTGGTGCCAGTAAAATGGAGCTCGGGAGGGCTCCCTTTTCGCCACGATAGCTTCCTGCAGCCCTTTGCCAGCCGTCCCAAGCTCCATTTTCTCTGACAGAGGGCTGGCAAGAGGATCCCTCACCACAGATGCTCCCAACCCGAGTGATGTCAAACTGGCCATGCCCACCCTGGCCACACACACCCCTGGTGTCAAACACAACTCTGATGCAGCCCTCAAATCCAGTTTGACACCCCTGATCTATAGGCAGCCTGATCCACAAATGCATCCATGCGACTTACGAGACTTCTCGTACTTCTTGTAGAACCAGGAGAACTTAAAGAAAATGTCAGGTTTCAGGAGAAGAGCTTGCCAAGCATCAAAGTAGTTCTGGATTTTGAGCACAATGGCATGTTCTGAAAGTACAAGAACGAGATAGTTCTGAGCCCAGATTATAAGTCCAAGTTTGAAAAAGAACAGTTAATGTTATATTGGTCAAGTCTATATGGAGGCGCTCCAAACTTTACTTTTTGTCCATCATGGCATTGTTCTTGCCAATCCTGGCCATCTTTTCCAAGGTTTACAAAGAAATTCAACACCAGAGAAGTCTCTTGGAGGCCAGAAGCTATCTCAGGAGCAACCACTATCCATACATCCTAAAACAGAATTATTCCTCCTCTCATCTATTTTTTTTAACTTTCCCAACAAGCACCCTGCATTCACTGCACACTCAATGAATGTTCTGCTGCTTTTGTCTTCTGAAGTTTTGGTTAAAGAAGCATTCATGTCCACTTCAGAGGAGCCCGTGAGAAAATATGACATGCATATTACCGTCAAGAGGGATGCCAAGAAAAAGCTTGTTGGAAGTGTCAAGCATGACGCGTCTCATAAGGTTCAAGGTGTTGACATGTTCCAACTCGGTGGTCTGTTTCTCCAACAGGTCTAGGTGTGCAATTGTTGATTCAACACAGATGGCTATCATCCGTACAAGTCCCGGTCCAGAAAGGGCTGCAATTTTACAATTGTCTTGATTATTTCTCTCTCTCTGGCTTTCTATTTATAGAAAGATAGATTTGCTGCTTGGGGTTAACTGACACTCAGTGGGCCACAAGAGATTGTTGCCTGAGTTAGGAAAAGGGACATATTTTCATCCCTAATAGAACAATCTTGTTATGCAATGGAATTTTAAATCAAAAATAACAAAACAGGCATCTTTGATTATGGTATACTCTCTGAGCTTGGTTGATTTCTTGAAGGCATTTCATTACCCAGCTAGATAACACCATCAGTGCTAGAAGGGAGGGAGGTTTGAGATAATCCTTTTAGTACTGAGGATGTTGGGTAATGAAACATTTGCAAGAAAATAACCAAACTCAGAGACTACAGTTCAACCCTGAGCTACAAAGATTCTCTTCTATTCATACAAACATGTCTACCTACAAACAGGCCAGCTAATTATCATCTAATTATACATCCTTGCTTTAATTACAAAAAGAAAGAAAAGCTGTTATGACCCATTGAGTGTCTTGAAGACCTGTTATGCTTGAATCGGTGACTTGTCTCTCCTTCCTTTTAAAACAAAAAAAAAAAAGATTTTTGTCCTGCAGTCCAACTCTAACTTTCTGACTAGTTCCTTTACCTAATGGTAAAACTAACCATGCTCCAAAGTCTATCTGTCAAGTTTGCTTCAACCCTATAATATTCTTTCTCATTCTCCTTATAAACTTTGGTTCAGAAACACATCCGAAGGCAGAGTTACAATGGGAAGACCCAACTCGATATATTTACCCTTTGTGAAATATGGACGGATCTCTTTCCAGAGAGTTGGATTATTATTAAAAATGATGCCATTTTCATGCATGCCAATGCACTGCAAACCAGGCTTGCTGCCAAACCGAGAACTGTAATGTCCATGTTTCATGACGTGGAACATGCTTGATGATCTAGATGGTGGAAGAAGAGAAGAAGAAGAAGAAGAAGAGGAAGAAGAAGAAGAAGAAGAAGAAGAAGAAGAAGAAGAAGAAGAAGAAGAAGAAGAAGAAGAAGAAGAAGAAGGCTTTTCATCAAATTCTGCCTAGGGTTAAAGTTATGCTATACTTAGATCAACTCAAATGGTAGAAGAGAAATGTGGAAGCTTGCAAGAATTCTGTTCCTGATGACTGTGCAGCCTCTCATTAATGTATTGTTTTAATGGGCTGGATTTTTCTGACAACATAATATAAAGCACACTTATCAGTCTGTACCGACATCCAATGTCTGGGGCAAAAGTCAGGTCTTCAAGGGCTTTCAGAAGATCAGCAGGACTTGAAGCCCATCTTGTTCAACAGGATAGGAGCCATCACGGAGAAGTCATAACTTCTGAGTCCCACCAAGAGGGATATACCGCTTCATGGTGCTTTACAGCCCTCTCTAAGCTGTTTATAGACTCAGCATCTTGCCCCAACAATCTGGCTCTGACCTCAGAAAGATGGAAGGCTGAGTCAACCTTGAGCTGGTCAGGATTGAACTGCTGGCAATCGGTAGAGTTAGCCTGCAATACTGCTTTCTAACCACTGTGCCACCACAGTTTTGTCTACCGAGGTTACCCAGGGCATGCCCACACTGTCAGACCTTGTGAGAAGGGCAGAAACTTCCAGAAGTAGGTGATGCCACAAGTTAGTTGGCTTCATGCCATGTAGGGCTTTAGATGCTCAAATTTAGATCCTCAAATTGCAACCAATAATTTACCCAGAGCCAATTCAGGGCCAGTTTTTAAAATTCTTTTCAAGGACAACCTTGAAAAACCACATCACGACTAGGATATCTACCTCCCAATAAGGGTCTCTTGGCTAAACCTGCCACCTGCTTCCTTCTCCAACTTGGATGGATTTTCGTTGTCCACCAAGAGTAGGTCATGGACAAGGGAATGAAAGCGGTTAATACACCTGACTCTTTTGCTGTGCTCAGATGAGCTAGAAAATTGGCTTCTTGGTATCTGTGTTTGAACAGCTGCAGAAATGAATTCCCTTTAGAGGGCGATAGAAGCTTAAGAATGTCAGTGCCATCATTTTAGCAGAAAACAAGAACCAGCAGTTTAATTTTAGGGAGGGGGGAAATTAAGGGATGAATAATGCAGTTTTCATCCTACAGTCAGCTCAACCGAGTGAGCAAGGTAAAGATCTAAGCTGAAGGATCTCACAGGCTTCGTTGCCCTTTGGCCCGTATTGATAGAGAAGGAAGATTTACTTGCTAATGACCAGGGTCTCTTCTCCATTGATCCAGACTCTCATAAACTCTCCGTACATCTTGTTGTAATAATTGCAGGCGCTGCCCACTCCCATGCAGAGGAATCTTCCGTGGGAAATAAGGGGGCCGAGTCCCATGCAGTAGCCAGGCCCTGAAAGGTAATAGGAGGCAGAGCAGGGAAGGGAGGAGAAAGGAGGGGAAGGAATGGAAGAAAAGGGAAGGAAGGAAGGATGAATAGAGAGGAAAGAAGGAAAGAAGGAAGGAAGAATAGAGGAAAGGGAAGAAGGAGGAAGGTAGCAATGAAGGAAGAAGGAAGGAAGGAAAGAAAGAAAGAAAGGAAAGAAAGAAAGAAAGAAAGAAAGAAAGGTGAGAAAAATAGAGAGGAAGGCAGGAAGGCAGGATCAATTATGAATTTTATCAGCAATAAAAATAAGACTTTAATTGCGGACTGTGTATTCACCCTCTTGCTAAAACATGAAGTGTTTAACCAGCGTTTACAGAACAAACCACCTCTTACAGATTCCCACAGAACCAATAAGCCGTAAAATATGGTTTATTAACTGGAATGGATGAGGTCACACCACGCTATGCCACAAATTGACAAACCAATATCATTGCTTATAATGTTGTCTAAAGGCAATAAAGGATACTTTGCAGAGATGGCTGAGTTGAAGTATAAATGTGGGGTAGGAGTGAGGAACCTGTAATTTCGAAATATTGGCAAATGCCAGCTTCTGATGTCTTCACCAAGTGGGCCAATGGTTAAAGAGGCCAGGAGAAGGGGTTCCAACATCTGGGCCATGGCCCACTACCAGGACATGGCCTGTTTGGAACTGGGCTGTGCGAGTGGCTGGCGCATGCATGCATGCAGCTCATCTTGCGTGAGTGGCAGGCCGGCGGGCATTCGTGTGCATGCGCCCCAGCCTGTTGCTCTTGCAAGTTGAGCTGTGCATTTGCGGGCCAGCTTGCCACTTGCACAAATTAGGCTGCACATATGCACACCAGCCCACTGCTAGTGTGGCCCAGTTCCCCTCTCCCCCGCCCCAAGCTGGGCCACCAAGCTGCAAAGTTTGGGACCCGCTGCCTTATGATTTGGCAAAAATGTCTTCCTTTCTTAGATGGAGTTAAACTCTTCCTCCAGGGCATATATTTATTGTTGTTAGATGCGAAAGTTGTGTCCAACCCATCACAACCCCATGGACAACGTTCCTCCAGGCCTTCCTGTCCTCTACCATCTTCTGGAGTCCATTTAAGCTCACGTCGATGGCTTCAGTGACTCCATCCAGCCCCCTCTTTCTCTGTCGTCCCCTCCTTCTTCTATTGCCCTCAATCTTTCCCACATTCGGCTCTTCTCCAGTGACTCCTTCCTTCTCATGAGGTGGCCAAAGTCTTCGAGTTTCACCTTCAGGATCTGGCCATCTAAAGAGCAGTCAGGGTGGATCTCCTCTAGGACTGACCGGTTGGATTGCCTTGCAGTACAAGGGGCTCGCAGAAGTCTTCTCCAGCATCATAGTTCAAAGGCCTCCATTCTTTGGCACTCAGCCTTTCTTATGGTCCAACTTCAGGGGTGGGATTCTACTGGTTCAGACCGGTTCACGCAAACTGGATGTTAAAGCTACATTTGGTTCAACAAACCTGTATTTCAACTGGCCAGCTGGCCCCTCCCACCCTGCCCCCCCTCCCAGGAGTCTCTGTGCGATGCAGGTAAGTGGAGGGTCTGCATGGAGGTTCTGGGAGGGGGAAAAAACGGGCCTTCCAGAAGTCTGGAAATGGGCCTGTTTCCAGCTTCCAAAGGGCCTCCAGAGCCCGGGGGAAGCCTCTGGACCCTTGGGAGGGTGAAAACTGCCTCCTCTGGGCTCTGGAGGCCCACCGGGAGCCAGAAGCAGGAAGTTCTGGTAGGCCACACCCACCATGGCTATACCCACCCAGCACCCGGGCAGCGAACCCAGTTGCTGGGATTTTTGAATCCCATCCCATCCAACTTTCACAGCCATACATTGCAAATATCTGTCTGTCTGTCTGTCTGTCTGTCTGTCTGTCTGTCTATTTATCTCTGTATCTCTGTATCTCTCTCTCTCTCTATCATCTCTCTATCTATTTATCTATCATCTCTCTCTCTCTCTCTATCATCTATCTATCTATCATCTATCTCTATCTATGATCTCTATCTATCTATCTAACATCTATCTATCTCTATCTATCTATCATCTATCTATCATCTATTTATCTATCTCTATCTATCATCTATCTATATCTATCTATCTATCTATCTATCTATCTATCTATCTATCTACCTATCATCTATCTCTATCTATCTATCTATTATATCTATCTATCTATCTATCTATCATCTATCTATCAACTCTGTCTATCTATCTATTTATCTATCTATCTATCTATCATCTATCTATCATCTCTATCTATCTATCTATCTATCGGGCATATATAATTCAGGCTAAAAAAAGATAACTGAAACCCCCAAAACAGTCTTCAGGGTATCCTGGGGTTTCTCAACCTTGGCAGCTTGAAGAAGTCTGGATTCCTCTCCCAGAATTCTCCAGCCACCTTGCTGGGAGTTGAAGCCCACACCTCTTCAAGTTATGCTCTCTGTGGAAATTCTGGAATCCCAAATGTTATCAAACTGCCAAGGTTGAAAAATGCTGGAGTCCAGCTTGCAAATTTGATTTAACCAGAGGTGAGAAAACCAACAGTGTGTGCCAGACTTGACTGGCAACTGTGGCTGAGGGTACTGCCTTCGTCTTTCAGTTTGGCCAGTGATTCAATGCTGCTAGAAATTTTACTCGTGCAAAATGAATATTTTTAAGACTTAAGGTGCTAATATTTGTGCAGGAATAAGTTTTATTGGCTTCAGTGGGAATCCATCTTCATGAAAGCTATGTTTGTTCAGTAAAGGGGGAACGTTTACCCAACAACCAGCCTTATGTTATTCCTGAGTAGACCCATATAAAACCACTCTGCATATTACTCACACAAAAGGAGTATAAGAATTGATATCATATCATTGTAGGATATTCAAGCTGCACAATATGTGAAGTCTCCTGTAGCATCAACCAAACATAGAATGTTTTGTCAATTTAACATCCATATTTAAAGAATCAGATTAATTTTTCTGGGCAAACACAGCTACTATGAAGAAATCAGATGTTTAAAAACTCTTTAAAATGTTATATACGTTTTGTGCCCCTCAAAAGAGTAATTCAAAATTATTTTGAGCCCCTCTTGAGAAAAAAAACAAAAAACAAAAGTTGCAGCAGCTTTGTGGATTTAAGAAACATCCCCTAAGAGATTGGCTTTACACCTCCTACAAAATTGTGATTGGTTTGACCGCAACTTGTTGAAAAGGCTAGCATTAGCTGGGTTCACAGAACAGGCGGCACCACAAATCATGGTTTATAACACACAAGGACTGGATTCCAATCCCCATCTGAGCCAAAACATAATTGATTGGATGCCACCCAGCGTCACTTGCGCTTGTGAAATGGGCGGCTCGACAAATTTTAAAAACGAATAGAAAATAAAAGCATTGAGCAAAGCAAACCCTCATAGGTTCTCATGACAGGTCCAACCCTTTAGAAAGGGAGTCATGCATCAGCCAAAACGAAAAAAAAATAAAAATAAAACAGGTTGACCGTCCCGTACCCTCTCTTAGTTCCTCCTTAAATAGGAATATTTTTTTCCCCTAAGCCCACATTTTGAAACTTGGTGGGGCTAGACTAGAGGACCTCCAAGGTCCCTTCCAACTCTGTTATTCTGCTAAAAAAAACAACACTCTACCTGGTATGGAAGATGTTTCTTCGCAAGTCCAGATCAGGAAAAGGAATCCCATCAAGAGCAAGAGTGGTAGAGTAGCTACTGTTGGGATGCTTTCAGATACCACTTTGGTGATATTGTAGTGCATCGGATTCAGGATTTCCAGAAGCATTGTTGTCTCCAATCAATCTGTTCAGCTGTGGGTAGAAATGCAAAGAAAATGTCTAAGTATGGAAGAGGCTGAACGGGTCTACAGCCAGCTTCGACCAGTATCTGTCCTGCTGTTGTTGATCCTGCCAATTAATGAATCCTGCTCCACGATGAGCTTTGTTTCATAACAAGGGCAGAGCTTCAGATTAGACGACAGAAGCAACGTCAAAACAAGAGTAGAGAAGATTCACTGGTCCTACAAACCAAAACATTTCTGACCTTGGTATGGAGGGCCCAGGTTGCTTGGGAAAAACTTCATGCCGATGGAGCGTCCCTATCTCCCTTATTAACCTTGAATGGTCGCCATAAGGTAGACTTGGGAGTGGGTGCCAAGGTTGTCACCAGAGCAAAAGAAATTAAAGTCTGCTGTGAACTGAAGCCCTGGCTCCATCTTTTAGAAGGGGGTTTGCTTTGAACATCTGTGGCTATATTTTGGAGAATGTCCTTGGATTTCAGAGACAGTTTATTTCCAAGCCCATCTTCTGGGTGAGGTAGTGCAGTAGACATGATGGGCTTTTGCTCTGAGACTTCCTCTGTGGGGGTGATTTGGATGGAAAGGAAGGCATGGGAAATGCTAGCTTAGATGCAGAGTTTGGTTCTTGCTCATGGGACAGGCTTCTGCTCATCCTAAATTTCCCCCCTCTTTTGCTAGAGGAAAGAGGAAGAGCAGCATTCTTGATCACTTCTCCATTTGCAAGAACTGGGTATATCTAGTCCAAGGATCTTCAAACTTAGCAAGTTTAAGACTTGTGGACTTCAACTCCCAGAATTCCTGAGCTAACATGACAGGAGGAGCAATCCTGGGAGTTGAAGTGCACAAGTCTTAAAGCTGCCAAGTTTGAAGAGCCCTGGTCTAGTCTAATGAAAAGAAGGACTAGGGGAGGCATGATAGCAGTGTTCCAATATCTCAGGGGCTGCCACAAAGAAGAGGGAGTCAAGCTATTCTCCAAAGCACCTTAAAGGCAGGACAAGAAGCAATGGGTGGAATCTAATCAAGGAAAGAAGCAACTTAGAACTAAGGAGAAATTTCCTGACAGTTCGAACAATTAATCAGTGGAACAATTTACCTCCAGAAGTTGTGACTGCTCCAACACTGGAGGTTTTTAAGAAGACATTGGACAACCATTTGTCTGAAGTGGTGTAGGATTTCCTGCCTGAGCAGGGGGCTGGACTAGAAGACCTCCAAGGTCCCTTCCAGCTCCTATTCTATTCTATTCTATTCTATTCTATTCTATTCTATTCTATTCTCAGTGTGGAAATCTATGGATGAGGATTGGATCCTCTAAAATCTCTGCTACTTTTGATTTCCTTTTAGGAATGGAAGGCAGGTTTGCAATCAAAGCTGATGGAACAATAGCTCAGAATTTAGGAAGGTAGAACCTATGACTGTTGATAATGCAACCTCCCAATATTTCCAGGGTTTTACACAATGCTCTTTTCTAACCTCATCTTGCAAAATCAGCACCTGAACCTGAGACCTTTTGCATGGAAAGCACCTGAATTGCCACTGAGCTCTGAATCATCCTATTTCTATCCTCAAGTGTTCATAATTACACTGCAGGAAACCCATTTCTAGCACAAAAAACCCCCCTGTTCTTCTAGGAACATTGCTAGAAAGGCTGTTTGCTGCAGATGGAATGGTTTAGAAAGCGATGTCATATTTTACATCATCTTGAATAATTCTTATGAGCAACAGAACTACACAGGCTTAATGTGGTTTGTAACATTTTGAGTTTTATCTAGACTTAATCCTACTTAGAGCAAACTAACTGAAATTGAACAGGTTTAAGTTAGACATGCAATATACTTACTGTTTGTTTCCTGGCATTGCTGCCTATATCCTGACCATCATTCTAAGTATTTCTTGTGTCCCTGAAATCTAAATAGATGTGAAAAAAAAATGTAGCAGATGGGAGAAGAAGCTTCAAACACATGGAGAACAGAACTTTTAGCTTGCTATTAATCACACTTCCTTGAGTCCTAAAAAGGAAGAAGTAGCAATGGATTTTGGCTGCTAACTATGGTTTATTAATCTAGCTTGTTGGGAAATAAACCATAATACTGGGTTGGGATGTCACTCTCTACTTTGTTTATTTGTGCAAAGAAGAGATGAAGTAGAATCATAAGGAATCACTATTTCGTTGAATGATGGCCACTATTTTGATGACAGCCAAGGAAGTGAATTTGGGAGATTTGGGGAATCTTTGGAAAGGATAAAGGTAACAGCAATAAAGCAATGAGTTGACAGACATATCAGCCCAAGTGGGGGAAAAACAGAGAAAGCATCTCCAAAGTTTCTCAAATCTGAATGAATTCAAGTTTCTCAAACAATTAATTCTTTAGAAAAAGGCTAGGAAATTCCTACAAGGTTTCCAAAATTCTGCATTTACCCCAGAGCTAAAGTAAAGATACGCAACTGAGTTATATGTAGTTCTTGCTTTCAGGATCTTGCCCACCTCTGTGGAACTTGAGAAGAATCAACAATAGACAACGAAGAGAAAGACTAAAGAAGATTGAAGCTTGTTGCAGAATGTGTGGATGCTAAAGTGGAGGGAAAGGGGAGAATTGATTTTTGCATGTGGTTTAATCAACTTTTTCCAATTACGAAATCTGGTTATTAATTTCTAGAATGGAACCCAGGATGGCATTTACAGCTTCTCCAGTTGGTCTTCCAGCTAAATACCAGAACAGGCTAATTTCAAGAAATGTCATAGTCCGTTTCTAACCTGTTTTTTTTAAAAACTATAACCCTTTTCTAACCTTAAAGAGGTTAATTTTGGCTTCCAAAACTGACAACCTTCAATTAGATACAGGAGACTGTAAACATGAATATTGGTATGGTCTTTCTTATCTTTTGATCGATGCCCCTAATTATCAGTGGAGAAGGAATCAAATTCTTGGACCATTTCACTGCTTCAGGAATGACTGCAATGCAGGGCAGCAGCCAAGGGTACATTGCAAGAACAATATACAAAAAATGGACACTGGCAAGTGTATATATAATGCATGGTGATGAAACAGAGAAATTAGTATGGCTGTGGGTGTTTCAGACAAGCAAAATCTTACGTGTTTGGTTTGGAGGAAGTTTCAATCACTGATTGTTTATTTTATAGCCATGGTTTTTGAAAGGAAGGAAGTGCCAAAGAACTTTTATGGTAGAAAAAACAAACGGAAGATGATTGAACGATATAATCAAAAGTGGTGGATATGTGTGTGTGGATGCTACAATATAGACCCAGTTCATACGACTTGCTGAACCTTAAGACAAGGATGGTGGAATGCTTGTATGGCTTAGCCTGAAGGATGAAACTCGGTATATGTTTGTGAGATCCTGTGGGTTGGACTAGAAGACCTCCAAGGTCCCTTCCAGACCTAGCATTCAAATGATAGTCACCTATGCTAGGTTATAGAAGGTGTGGTCCTCTACTTAAAAAGATGTCCAGGAGTAACCCTTTCCTTGAAGAGATGTTGAGCTGGAGCCTGAAGACAATGAACCGGATAAGAAGGAAGTTGAATGTGACTCTGAGGACAACAGAACTGATAAGGAGGAAGCAGAGTCTGAATCTGTAGACAGTGAAATTGATAAGGAGGAAGCTGCACATCAAGAGATTAGATAGAACATCTAATGTACATCGTACATGGTCACTGAGCTATTGACCTGCAGGGTAGCTCACTTGTACAGGCAGTACCATATTTCATTTTTATTTTGACTACAGTTTTTGAGGTTGGCTCCACATCATTGGCAGGACATTTTAAAAAATCTGCATCTTGTCCACTGCAGAAATGTTATCTTCAAATGGACTGTCCTCCATAAACTGGGACTCTAGGTTGCCTAATAATAATACTAATAATACTAATATAGGAAGATGAAGTTAAAGTTGACCCTGAAGTTATTTAACGAATAGAAACACAACAAATGAAAGTGTGAGTTACAGCTAAGAAGGTAGTTTTATCTCATTGGAAAGTCTGAAAACATGCATGTATACATGTTTGATATATCAGAAGAACAGAATAACAAGAGTTGGAAGGGACCTTGGAGGTCTTCTAGTCCAACCCCCCACCCAAGCTGGAGACCCTACACCATTTCTGACAAATGGCAGTCCAATCTCTTCTTGAAAGTTTCAAGTGATGGCGCTCCCACAACTTCTGAAGGCAAGGTGTTCCATTAGTTGATCGTTCTCACCATCAGAAAGTTTTTCCTTATTTCCAGGTTGAATCTCTCCTTCTTCAGTTTCCATCTATTGTTTCTTGTCTGGCCTACAGGCACTTTAGAAAATAGCTTGACCCCTTCCTCCTCTCTGTGGCAGCCCCTCGAATATTAGAAGACTGCTCTCCTGTCTCCCCTGGTCCTTCTCTTCCCTAGACCAGCTAGGCCCAGTTCCTGCAACTGTTCATTGTATGTTTTAGCCTCCAGTCCCCTAATCATCCTGCTTGCTCTTCTCTGTACTTTTTCTAGAGTCTCAACATCTTTTTTATAATGTGGTGACCAAAACTGGATGCAGTACTCTAGGTGTGGTCTTACTAAAGCTTTATAGAGTGGTATTAGCACCTCACTTGATCTTGATTGTATCCCTCTGTTAATGCAACTTAGAATTGCATTGGCTTTTTTGGCTGCTGCTGCACACTGCCGGCTCCTATTTAGCTGGTTGTCCACTAAGACTCCAAGATCCCTTCTAGTCCAACCCCCTGATTAGGTAGGAAACTCTGTACCATTTCAGACAAATGGTTGTCCAGTCTCTTCTTAAAACCAAGAAGATAAAAACCGAAGCCACTGAATATAAACGAAGGAAGCAAACAGAAAAAGAAAGGGACCAAAGCAAAAAGTGCAAGAAAAAAACCAAAACCAGTCCAATTGAAATAGAAAAGAAGGGAAAAAAACGATAACATCTTTTCCAAGGAAAGGAGGCAAAAGAGAAGAAGGGAGAGAAGAGAGAAACTCATACAGCTGGAGCCTTTGCTTGCCTTCCCAGCTTGAGATATAATTTTCCCGGTGATACCTCCCCCCCCAATCTTCTGAAGCAGAAATAATCACAGCAGTTTTGATGCTTTTTAAAAAGAGACCGCAAAGCCACTATGAAGCAGGACTTCCTCAAAATGATGGGGCACTTTAGCTCTTTCAGTCCCACCTCTTACTGAAGAAGAAAAGTTTGGGATCTGGGGGCTGGTAGCAGAACTGAAATTTTCCTAGAAAAAACACCACCACTAAAATACATGCTCTCATTAGAGGAGAAACATCATCTGGCAAATATCTACTTCTAATTCTTTGAGAAGAGGAGTGTGGGAGGAGGAGAAACTGGCTTTTTTCTTTCTAAAGAGATGCCTTTCCTTTGCATAGTATCTCCCTATTTGTCTTCTCGAGTAAAAAAAAAGAACAAATCTCCAGATAAGTTATCTAGTTTGGCTGTTGCAGCAAAAAGAAATAAGCAGGCACTCAAACAAACCCAACCCCAACCCAAACGCCCCTTCTTAATTATTTTGGAGGCATTTAAAGGCTGAGATAGACATTGCAGTGCCATAACAATTGGCATAGGAGATAATTCGTGTGTTGAAGTTTTGTAAATGCCATTTGAATAAAGCTAAAGTTTTCTTTGGCTCTGCAGAGAATGGGTGTTCTTTCTTTCATAGTCCCTGAATACCTGCTGAAGAGAAGCAAGGCAGATGTATAATAAAATCATCAAATGCAACATGTGGAATTAAATTAAATATGATCTACAGAACTACCTTTGGAAAAGCCAGAATGTCATGGTTGTAATTTTAATTTCTTGGGGGGGGGGGAATCAAACAGTTCAATAACCCAATAAATGTGAGAACTACAGTGTTGGAGGAGAAGACTATTAACTAAAAAGGATAGAAGATTTAGTTTTGGACAAGTAGGCAAAATGTCTGAAAGAAACATCTCTCCAAGGTCAACATTTCTCTAAGATCATTAATGAAGAAGCCTTAGTTATCCAGGTCAGTGTCTGGAGAAGGTTCTTTGGGAAATCTTTGCATTTAATCATATTAGCAGTTCCTTTTACTGTTATGGTCACCATCATTATTATTCTGCTCCCTTTTTGGCTCATCTGAAATTCACTGACATTTTAAGAAGATGCATAAAGGGGAAAAACCTAGTTCTTTATCCTTCACACATAAAGAAATGCAGGGTAAAAACAGAAGAATGGAAAAGGAAAAGTGTTTGCCTCTGGCAGAAGCCATCAGACGCCCCACAATGCTAAACAGTCAAAAGTTATGGAAATAGTCAACTTTTGATTCTGCTTTCACCTAAAAAGATCTGAAGCCCAAGCAGGTCAAGTTTTCCCAAGTAAGAACAAGGATGCAAGAGAAAGAAGGAGAAAAACACAGATTGAGATTGAGATGTCTAAAAATCACCCCCAAAACCTTTGCTATTTTTACAGAATCAATTTTTCATTTCATTCCTGTACAGAGGGGGAAAAAAAACCCAATAAACCAGAAAAGTTGTAAAAGTTACCTGGTTCTTTGCACACTTGCTTATTCTAGCATCTATAGCCGGCTACCTTTGCTGTCCTTTTAAAGATCAGAAAAGAGTTTGCACTGATCACTCTTTATGTAGCATCTTTTTTTATATAGAGGTACTCCTTGTTGCTAAGGGATTGGTTGCTAAGCAATGTTGTTGGTGGGTTGTTAGGTTTTTTTCCCCCCACCGTAGGTCAGGGGGCTTTGCAGCCAAAAAGATAATTTTTGTAATTTAACCTGTATAGCAGAATGTACTTAAGCCTTAAAAAAAAAATCCAGAAGGACGAGGAAAAAAAAACACCTAGGTGAAAAGAACTTGTTTGAACACAGACGGCGATGCTTGAAAGAGATGAGATGACATGAATTTGAAGAAAACTTTGATGTCTTACATGAGGGTCCATGACAAAACTAGATGTTACTGTTGTGATATATGACTTGTTGTGACAAGTGAAACGCAAAAGATACGATAGCATCGAATTAGGTTTTCCTTGCCTTGCCATCAAGCTGCCAATGGAATTGAATTATGGGGTCCTTGGTGCTCTCTGAGCTTGGTGGTTTTCTTGCAGATGTTTCACTACCCAACTTGGTAACATCATCAGTGCTGAAAGGGAGAGGGGTTTGTGGAGAAGAGGAGGAGGGTTGTGGCATCCTTAGTGCTCTCTGAGCTTGGCTATTTTTTCTTGAAGACGGTTCAATCCCCACTTGGTGACAACATCAGTTTAGTTTAGTTTAGTTTACTTTATTGTCATTGTACCTCGTACAACGAAATTACTTTCAGTGCACATTATAACTATACAAATAAACACAAACACACATCCTTCATGTTGTATACAATTGAACTGAAAAGCCCTGATATTGCATTAATATTGCACTATACAGCAGAATTCAAAAGAGCTACTGCCCTGGGATAGAAGCTGTTTTTCAGTCTATTTGTCCTTGTTTTTATTATCCTGTACCGTCTGCCAGATGGTAATAGTTCAAAAAAGGGTGCCCAGGATGAGATGGATCTTTGAGAATGTTTTGAACTTTCTTAAGGCAGTGGGAGCTTTAAAGCTCTTCCAAAGAGGGGAGAGGGCAACCAATGATCCTCTGGACAATGACATTAACCTTTTTTTTTCTTTGCAGATGTTTCACTACCCAACTAGGTAACTACATCAGTGCTAGAAGAGAGTGGTGTTTGGTCCCTGTCGTTTACTGTTTGATAAAGTTGACTGTTAGATAAAGCAAGCAGTAAATCAATCAAGGAATTACCATTTCAGACAAACAATCAAACACTAAACAACAGCCTAATTAAGGAACCAACAAGACCTTTCAAATCAATTTATGTATCAGGGCAAGCCACTGATACATAAATAGCTAGTAAACTCCACTCCCATGTAGCACTGATAATGTTACCTAGTTGGATAATGAAATGTCTGCAAAAAATAAAAACCAATAAACCCCAGAGAGCACCAAGGAACCCCACAGCTCAACTCTGGTCTACAAAGATTCTCTTCTATTAGAATTGAATAGGGAAAGGCATCACCCAACCAAGACATCATATGAGATACTTTGACCAGTCACCAAGGACACCACAGCTCAACTCTGGTCTACAAAGATTCTCTTCTATCAGTGATTAGGCATCGTTGAGGGAAAGGGGGAGAAAACATATGGGTCTGCCTTTCCCACTCAAAAGATTGTTTGGGTCAAGTTTTCCCACATGTTGTTGGGTTTACATTTCCCAGAACCTCCTAAAGAGCAGCAAATTGCATTAATTGTTCCAGGACTGCAAAGCCAAACTCTGAGAGCCCACTTTCTCTGCAGCCAGTTAAGAGTGACATCTTGTGCCTCTAAAGTAATGGACATTTGGGGTTGACTTGAATGGACACTTTACTTTCAAAGGATCTCTTGTACAAGCATCTGTTGAACATCACGGAATGTTCCCATCCTTTGTTCGATTGTCTCCATCTTCTGGATCAACCAGGTCATTCCAGAACTATGGAAAGAAACTTTCCCGAAATAGATGGTGCAGCAGCTGTTATAAAAAAAAATTATCCACTAGAACAGAATAATTACTGGCATTACATTCCTTTGGTCTAAGCATTTGCATTTACTTATCGACGCAAATTATTTTGTATGCAAAACATTGGGACACGAGGAAAATGTATCTTTTTGAAGGCATCTCATGAGGTCAGTATCAAAAAGCTAGACAATGTCTGTGTTTGTGTAGGACTGTGTGTGTGTCTATGGGTGTGTGTGTGTGTGTGTGCATGAGTTTAAATGAAACTATATTTACCAACGGTGTTTTTCATGCCAAAGAATCTTTGGAATTTTGTACAATACAATCAGAATAATTAGGGGTCTTGTTCACAACAAAGAGATCCAGCTGAATGTTAACAAATTCTTCAGTCTGTGTGTAGGCTCCTGAATGAATTAACAAAGTTCTTTTTTTTTAATGCCACTATAAATGAGCTAGGTCTTTTCTAAATTCACAATGGACTTTTGTGATAGAAATGAGCAAACTCTCCTCTGTGAAAACCAATTGTGGACTTTCTTGCTTCCCAGAAATACTTCTCAGCTGAGAACACCTGAAGTGGTTTCCCTTCCAAACTAGTCCTCTTACCGTTAGTAATAACACCAACCCAACCCATGCACAAAACAATAAGGTAAAAAGGTAAAGGTTCCCCTTGCACATATGTGCTAGTCATTTCCAGCTCTAGGGGGGCGGTGCTCATCTCCGTTACAAAGCCGAAGAAGAGCCAGCGCTGTCCGAAGACGTCTCTGTGGTCATGTGGCCGGCATGACTAAACACCCGAAGGCGCACGGAATGCTGTTCCCTTCCCACCAAAGGGGTCCCTGTTTTTCTACTTGCATTTTTACGTGCTTTCGAACTGCTAGGTTGGCAGAAGCTGGAACAAGTAACGGGAGCTCACTCCGTTACACAGCACTAGGGATTCAAACCGCCGAACTGCTGATCTTTCTGATTGACAAGCTCAAAACAATACCAGTATATAAAATAGACAAAATAATAAAACAGTGGGGATACCTTCTCTCCAAAGGGGATTCAAAAAAGCTTGGTTTTCACTAGTTTTTGGAAAGCCATTATTGATGATGTCAAGCAAACATCTAATGCCATAACTGAAAAGCAACGTTTTCTGGCCTCAGTTCACTTCATAAATGTTCCCTGATTGTTCTTCAGGGAATCTTATCTCAAGATTGGTCAACTCTGGTAGGACAGGTTGCCTGGGAAGTATTAGGACACATTTCTGGATCAGCCTTCTGGCTAGGGTCAATGTTTACATTTATTTATACAGATGATGCTGAAATGCTTGGGGATTCCTGCTTTTTAAAAAAGTAGAGTGTTTCCTGAAAACGTGATCAACAATAAATAATGCTTTACAAATGTCAGAGTAAAATGTAGTTTTCCTACCTTAGAAATGGAGTATGATGTATAGTAATAGGAACTTGTGGGAGTTGGTTGGAATGTGAAAGCACCAGTGGAAGGTATCCTTCTAAATATTTCTGCAAAACTGAAGAGTGGATTTGCTTGCTGAGTCTTTACAAATATAAACCACCATAAACCATAGCTTAATTTTACAGACCAAATTTGACTTGTCAAATATGGCCTTCCAAAAGTCTCTGAATTTGTAGGCAACTATGAAACACAAACCACCAGCGCTAGATAAAGGGTCAGTGATGTCGATGTTTTATGGAGATTATCAAATAGGGCTGCACATATTGTCTCTAATTTAGTTTCACTTGTGCATTTGATTAATGCTGACATGTGGATCAGATTCAACAACTTGAATAGATTCAGGAAATAGGTTTGATTGAATGCTTCAGTTTCAAGCCTTGGATTGTGTTTGATTTTATGTTCAAAATCCCTTTGCAAAAGTCCTCATTGACTGCCAGATTATCTCAACAGCATCCAAATCTAATGATTTGAACTGGATTTCCTCTTGGCTGCTGAGATTATTGGATGGGGAGGTTCAGTGGAACCAGCTTCAGAATGAATTTCCACATCACAACTTCACTCAACTCAACCCTCAAATAGAATTGGGGCAACTGCAAAGCTGGAGCAATTCAAGAAGATCCAAGCGAGAAGATCCAGGGGGCCAAGACTGAACTTCTAAGAGAGGACACCTATAGATAAAGGGAATGTCGACAAATGCCAAGAGCAATTTCATAAAATCAGAGGATCCCCGGGAAGCCCTCAGCTGGAAGTCATCCAGCCCTGAATTACCATGTATTATGGGATGCCTGTGATTTGGGGACCTCCCAAGAACGTTGGGAGAAGAACTTCCATTAGGTGTTCCAGATCTATAGCTCTCCAAAGCTCTCAGAACTAGGGTGCCCAGAACGCCTTGGGAGAGGGAAGACTATAATTATTCTAGCCTAATGAATAGACAGTGCAAGAGAATATTTCTGATTGCTGGATAATGAATGGTTCATGGCAATTCCTACTCTTGGTTCTCCTGCCAAGATGATCTGGAATCCAGCTGGTAACCTTTTTCTCAAACTTTGCAGCTCCAATAGATAGGGGACAGGGTGAAAATGGGTGATTTATTATTTTCCATTTTTTAAACGAGAAAGAAACATGTTGTTCGGTTTAGGAGACCTTCTGCAAGTTCTAATTCAGAATATAATGGGGCCTATTCATAACAGGAAATGTAAACTGGATGCAATTGATGTATTTCTTTCCTGGATGAACATTAAATGCTCCCTTTCAGCAGGAAGTCAGTATCATCATTAGGATGCATTGTGCCATGATATGCCATCTTTATATTTGATGGCTATCTGCTTAAGAACCTAAAAAAAAATGTTTTAGCAGCACAGCCAAAATCCAAAAACATGCCTTTGTATGGGATATACCCTTCCGCTTTGGATTGTGGCAAATTGGATAAATATTGCCATTAATATCAGAGATTCATTTTATTTTTATCTATTATTCCATCTCATTGAACATAGCCAAATACTATTTTGCTCTCTGTAATATTCACCCTACCTTATCGGAAAAGTGTTTTTGGTGTTTGTTGCTTGGATAAAACCATCCTTTGCTTCATTTTGACCACTTGTTTCTAGGGTTGGTTAACTTTGTTTCTCCCAGAGATACTGAACTCTCTCTTCCATTTACCTACTTGAGAACAATGCCATTTTAATTTATTATTCCAAGTATTTCTGGAATAGTACAAGTCTCAGCCAGTCCTTGAGTATTGAAGATTTGTCTTTAAATGAATCTAAACTCCAGCTTCTCTTTAGGACAATGGTTTATTCAATATATCAGCAAACAACGATTACTCTAATCAGACAAGAATGGCTAAAAGCCAGGCAAGGTTAAGCGTTGGGTTTGAGTTTGCTCTTTTTCCTTTTATTATCATTATCATGAGACACACCCCACCACACCCAGGCCTATATGCAGCTCTACTTCTGCCCACGCCTAACCTATTGTCTCTAAATGCTATTAACCCTATAACATGTCTACATCCCTAACCTATTCTGATCCCCACCTGGTGCTACCTTCATCATGTCTTCACTCAATGCTTAATATATGTGCCTCAACCCCCTCTAACAATATGCACCACATCAATACATGAAAAAAGCCATTTCCAGCCCCGCCGTTGTTTCAGAATCTATCCTGTCGCTCACAGCTCTGCTGAGTCATTCTAAAGCAACCCTCAACACCATTGGCTAGCACATAAGCAGGAATACAGATCCAGCATCAGCAGAACTAAGGTGATATTCTCCCCTGCCAGCTGACTTGCTGTGAGGTGTGTTCGGAGCTGACGGACTCTGTAGCGAACTCAGAGCCCGACAACAAGTTTCTGTAAGAAAGACTATTGAGTAGCATCTCTTCTTGAGAAAAGTTTATGTTGCTTTCTCGCCCTGCTCAAAACTCAGAATGACACTTATTATTTCACTGATAAAATATTAGGAAAATAATTCCATTTCAGGGCCATGTAACATTCTTCCCGATACTGTATGAGCACCTCTTAGGGAATGGCTTCAAGATCTAAGCCAAGCACAGTTAAATTTCATCTACTTTCAGAAATTCCACTTATACGGATTCCTCTCCATTCAACAAGGAAGATTCAGGCATCCTTCACATGACTCTTTACTTCACTAAAGTTCAGACAATATGGCACTTAGATGTTTTTGTTCCTCCTAACAACGAATACATCGATAGATACGTTTGTAATTTCCTTTGTTCAACAATTGCTTCATCTTCATCACCTTTTCCTATCTCGTTTTAAATCACTTTTGTACAACTTTAATATATTGGAGATCAAAATGACCCATGCCAGTTCTGAGCATCCAGCGTTATCTATAATCTTAGGTGGTTCTATTCTTATTTTTAACTCCCCACTTTATTTTGCAACACTGACCTGAATTTGAGGGCCTCTGCTTTGGGTTCAAGATTTGATCCTCAAAGGTGGCCACCAACAAATATTTAGAGGGAGGCTTTAGAAGAAGAGCAAGTATTTATTTTGTCATCTTTATGTAGTGCATATTGGAGGGGGTGACCCTTTGAGAGCTATGTAACGAAATTTCATTTTAATGTATGTCAATTAGTGTAGTGACAATAAAGTTATTATTCTATTCTATTCTATTCTATTCTATTCTATTCTTATTCTAATCCATTCTATTAAGTAGATCTAAGGGGTGGAGTTAAGTGAGTCATCAGCCTAGAATCATTACATTCCACAAATGGACTAAGTTCAACACCTCTTGAATTCCATTGACTGCTTTGCAAGAATCTAGTTAACTAATGTTCAGTGCCAACTGAGCACTGAACATTAGTTGACTAGATTCTTGCGTGTAGGCTTGCGCAATAAGTCTGGAACTTATGTGTGACCCTGATGGTTTGTGCTTGCTCATTGCAACTGTTTTCAGCCAGCATGATCATACTGGCTAAGAGTTTTGAAACATCCTGGGGTCCAGCACATTTATAGAACCCTAGATTGGGCAGGCCTAATGCAAGTGATTGGTTGGTTGGCTGGTTCTGGCTACCTTAATACATTCACCTTAAATCAAGGGGAATATCATATTTACTGCTCTGTCCATTCATTTACTAAAAGCAGGGTTGACAATTCTGAACTTCCTTCAAAGAAACATGTTAATATATGGAAGGATGATATGTGCACGTAAATCTTTAGATGAGATTAGTACTAACAATACAGAGCAGATGCTACTTTCAAGGAATGAAAATCACAATCAAGTTCTAGTTCTGGTAAAGACATACTGTCAATAGTAAAAAAAACTGGTAATATTCAGAATATAGAGTAACAGAGTTAGAAGGGACCTAGTCTAACTCTCTGCTCAAGCAGGAGACTCTATAGCAGGGGTCGTCAAACTTGACAGCTTTAAGACTTGTGGACTTCCAACTCCCAGAATTCCTCCTCCAGTCATGTTAGCTCAGGAATTCTGGGAGTTGGAGTCCACAAGCCTTAAACTTGCCAAGTTTGAAGACCCTTGATTTATAATCTCGTTTGGGTTGGAAGAAGGAGATCACTTAAGTTCTCCTGAGTTGAATGGAGATTTGAATCTGGGCCTCCTGTGTCTTAGTCCAAGTCAGGGTCTTCAAACTTGATGGCTTTAAGACTTGTGGACTTCAACTCCCAGAATTCCTCCTCCAGTTATGTTAGCTCAGGAATTCTGGGAGTTGAAGTCCATAAGCCTTAAACTTGCCAAGTTGGAAGACCTTGCTCTATAGCATTCCAGAAGAATGATTGTCCAGTCTCCTCTTAAAAACCTCCAGTGATGGAATACACTCAACATCTGGAAACAAGCTGTTCCACTGATCAATAGTTCTCACTGTTAGGACATTATTCCTTAGTTCTAGGTAGAATCTTTCTTTTATAAGCTGTAAGTTCTTATCCTACCCTCGGGTGCATTGGTAAACAGGTTGACCCCCTCTTTTCTGTGACAGCCCTTCGAGTATCAAAAGACTGCTATCATGCCAGCCCAATCCTTCTCTTTGCTAGACTAGCCGTATCCAATTCCTGCAGACATTCTTTGTATGTTTTAGTCTCCAATCCCCTAATCATCTTTGCTGCTCTTCTCTGCACTCTTTCTAGAGTCTCAAGACCGTTTTTGTATCGTGGCGACCAAAACCGGATGCAGTATTCCAAGTGAAGTCTTACTAGTGGAGCATAAAGCTATATAAATAGTTTGCTGTTGTGCTACGGAAATATGCAAGGAAGCTAAAAATAGGAGTCCATTTCAGCCGTTTGCCCAACAGATGCTCAATAGCAAAGCTCTTCTTGATGCCACCCAAAGTCTGATGCATTTAAACTGTTTTATCCAAGTTCCTGGACCTCCTCTGTATCTTTCCCTCCTCCGCCCTGTTCTTCTTTGCGTGCAAGAATTTTGACATTTAGTTCTCCTCTCCTACTCCTGCTTCTTCCCAGCTTAGTTGGCATGCTGCGCGCGGACACAACTTCAACACACAGTCTGCCTTTATCACCCCCTTCCCGGCATAGCCGGGCTTTCTATGGTTCGGGTGCAGCTGCTACGGTAGGAAGGCAAGTGGAAAGCTGAGCAGCTCCAGGCCCACCTGGGGAGCTTGAAAAGAGATTTTTTTAAGCATCCTGGCTTTCTGTAAATTCTCCCTGCTGATTCCCCTCCCCCTCCTAAAAAAACAGCTAGCATCAGAAAAGAAGAGGAGGATTTGATTTGTCTCCTTTGGTTCCGAAGCAAACAAGAATGACCTCCTTTCCCTCTCTTCCTCCATACAGACAAATGGTTGTCCAATCTCTTGTTAAAAACTTCCAGTGTTGGAGAATTCACAGCTTCTGGAGGCCAGTTATTGCACTGATTTATTGCTCTGTCAGGTAATAGATGGAAAGAAAGTCTCGGGTTCAGATGTCCAAAGAACTTTCCATGATCTCTTTCTTAGAAAACAGCTTTAAGAATCCCTCAAGAGGAGAGAAAAAGTATGAAATTAAAATGGGGGAAGGTTCCATTTTTCAGATCTTCTCATCTACATTTTCCCATCATCTCTATTTTCCTATGGGAACTTTTTCCCTCTAGGGCTACAGAAAAAAAAAGGAGAAATGCAATCATTTTCTTTGTTCCTTCTTTTACCTTATGGTGAGCCTTCAGAGGGGATGCTCTGCATGAATGGCCTGCAAGCATACACATGTGTGGGTCACTTAAATGGAGCACGCACGTGTGTGATTACCCAGTGCTTGTGCAAGAGAGGCTGCTCACAGGCAGTCGCTGGCTGGTTCTGCAGCCCGGTTGCAAATCCCTCATGTCCCACAGGTTGAGGACCTTGGTCTATGGAGAAGTTTAGTTTACTTTATTGTCATGGCACCTCATACAACAAAATTAAATACCGTCTTCAATGTACATTATGACTATGAAAAATAAACACAAACACACATCCTGCACATTCTATACATTGAATTGAAAACACCTGCTATTGCATTAACACCTAACATCAAAAACATAATCAAAAAAGCCCAACAAAGAATGTTCTCTCTGCGCCAACTCAGAAAGCTCAAACTGCCCAAGGAGCTGCTGATCCAGTTCTACAGAGGAATGATTGAGTCTGTCATCTGCACCTCTAGAACTGTCTGGTTTGGTTCTGCAACCCAACAAGACAGACACAGACTCCAGAGAGTAATTAGGACGGCAGAAAAAACAATTGCTACCAACGTGCCTTCCATCGAGGACCTGTATACTGCACGAGTCAAAAAGAGGGCTGTGAAAATATCTACAGACCCCTCACATCCTGGACATAAACTGTTTCAACTCTTACGCTCAAAATGACGCTATAGAGCACTGCACACCAGAACAACTAGACACAAGGGGATTTTTTTCCCCTGAACGCCATCACTCTGCTAAACAAATAATTCCCTCAACACTGTCCAACTATTTACTAAGTCTGCACTACTATTACTATTAATCTTCTCATCACTCCTTATCCCCTCCCACTTGTGACTATATGACTGTAACTTTGTTGCTTGTATCCTAACAATTTTTATTGACTGTTTCCTAGTATGATTTGATTGCTTATTGTACCATGTGACTATTATTAAGTGTTGTACCTAATGATTCTTGACTCTTGACGAATGTATCTTTTCTTTTATGTACACTGAGAGCATTTGCACCAAAGACAAATTCCTTGTGTGTCCAACCACACTTGGCCAATAAAGAATTCTATTCTATAAAGAATTCTATTAATATTGCACTGTACAGTAGAATTCGAAAGAGTCACTGCCCTGGGATAGAAGCTGTTTTTCAGTTGATTTGTCCTTGTTTTTATTATCCTGTACCATCTGCCAGATGGTAATAGTTCAAAAAAAGGGGGTGCCCAGGATGAGATGGATCTTTGAGAAACTTTTGAAAGAGGGATCAAAGAGACTATCTACATTAAGATTGAACAGCCCGCTCTGAATTGGGGGAGGGGAATGACACACCTATCTCCTGTTATAACAGAGTCCTTTCAGCAGTTCCAAGAAGGCTCTATGCCCATTTGCACTGCTCAGGTGATCCTGTCAGTACAGATAAACCTCCAAGTGGTCTCCACGACTCTCAGAGAGAGTGCGAATGACCAGATGACTGCAAGGATTATAAACCTTTCCATTCTCCACCATTCAGTCAGAACTGAAGAAGCTTCTTGGATGAGAAGTGAAATGTCTTCAAGGAAAAACAAAGCCCGGTTATCTTTTGAAAAAGCACCTATGGGGCATTGCACTAAAAAAATGATATTTTCTTTAACCGGGGTTTGTTGATTGGGTTCCTTCAACACAATCAGCTAGAACTTATGCTTTCTCAAACTATTTTGATACACAGGTGAGTCAGAGTCCATTTCATTGTTCCAGTTTGTGGCTAAGCTCTCCTGTCCACTCTTCAACAGGACAGGTGACCAAGTTAAATCAGTGGAGGAGAGATCTGTTACAGTGGTGGGATTCAATTTTTTTTTACTACCGGTTCTGTGGGCGTGGCTTGCTGGGCGTGGCTTGCTAGGCATGACGTGGCTTGCTGGGCATGGCAGGGGAAGGATACTGCAAAATCCCCATTCCCTCCCCACCCCACTAACCTGCTTTCCAGCTCCGTTCTCCTGTGCAGGGCAACCAAAGAAGAGCCAGCCGATCAACTGGGACTTGGGAGGTGGAGAATAGAAGGGAGTGGGGCCAGTCAGAGGTGGGATTTGCTGGTTCTCCGAACGACTCAAAATTGCCACTACCGGTTCTCCAGAACTGGTCAGAACCTGCTGAATACCACCTCTGATCTGTTATGCGAATGCAATAGTTTCGTAGCTGTATAGACTCAGAAACACAGCTTATCAAAGGGTTACAGGATACACCGCAGGAAGCTACTCTTGGTAATTGAACATATTATCCAGCGCTGTGATCTTTACATACTGTTCCCGGCCTAACGTCTCCGAACAATTAATTTAATGGTGCTACGCTGTTTAAAAATGAGTTCCAAACTGCAAGTACAGCGTCCAGTCAACAAGAGCAATTTGGCTTCTTCAGTTTGTTTTCATCAGCGACGAGATGGCAAGTTATTTCCAACGTGTTTCCTTTCAACAGCAATTGTATTCCTTAGCAGCATCAAGATCTGCCACTTGAACCGATCAGAGACTGTTCAGAAAACACAGATGGGGCAGCATGCACTTCTACACAGGAGAACAGGGTACATCCCCAGGAACGTGGATTTAAATGGGATTGAATTCTTAGCTTGCCCAAAGCGTTAGAGGTTATCGCTCAAGAAGGAACTTCGTGAAATTGCCTCTCAGGTGAAGGAGAGATTTTTCTCCTCTGAAATATTAGCAAGTTGAGAGTCATCGCTATAAAGCACAGCCCCAGATCTGGAGAAGAATGAAGGGACTCTTGAAAAGCTAATGGGTAGCAATAAGCTATTTAACTAAAAAGAAAAGAAAACAATATTTTCTTAAGTTTGCTGCCCTGTGTGACATGGAAAAACTTAGCACGACTAAAGATGCACGGAAAGATACAGTTTCGTTTTGCATCTCACCATCTCACATTCCCTCCAAAAGGTTGGAAGTCCTGAAGTTTCAAATGTTTAAAAACAAAAATAGTTTTATTCCATCCTTTTTGAACAAAAATGACTCTTTCTGTAGCTTTCTAGCAATTGTATCTCTCTCTGGATTTTTTTGTTTTGCATCTGTATTTGTACGCGTTTGTAAAACAAATACCTTAGAGTCTAGCCTACAATTTATGGATTGCATTGGGTTCCCAAAGCTGGAAAGATAAATAATGTATTTATTCTTTAAATAAATTATTTATTCTTTAAACTATGATAAAACTTTTCATTCCTTGGACCCATTCCAACACAAGATTCTCACACCCTTGGTTTCATTCATGCAACCTGCTAAGCAGTTGCATACATATGACACGTTACGCCACCAAGAAACAAACCAAGCTAGGTTTTAGCATAACAGACCTAGATTCTGCTTTTCATTACACATTTTTACCCATGCTTTAAAAAAAATGATTATTATCATGAGATCAGTCTTGCTGGCTTGCAGTAATTTCCTCACCCCCTTTCCCAAACTTGACTATGGATCCAATCTTAACCAGTGAGCTAAATTATGAAATCAGTCCTAACAAAATACTATTTAATAGGGTTTAATCGTCAACACACCTCAAAAAGAAATAACTTTCTCACCTGCTATGTTCCAGGGGAAGAAAAATCCATTCTAGCCCGTGTTAAATCCATCCAGCAAATTTAAGGTTGGGTGATTCAATCGGGGCTAACTATCATCTTTTAATATTTTCCTTCTTAGCAAAGGAATTGTTGCTATTAACAATCCAGAGTTTCCACTAGCTTTAAACTAGAACTATTCCACTGCAGGTTGAAAAACATTTTGGGAAGTAACATCTATCTCCACTTCAGTTTGTGGATTGTTGTGAACTCTTGGTGCCAGCAGCTCTTGAATTCACAACCTCGTTAAGGCCTCCCTGCTTGGCAGTTTACAAATTTCCCCCAACTTTTAATAGGAGGATAATTCTTCTCCGATACATTTGGATTGGGTTGGATCCAGAGTACCTCTAACAGCTTGTCCTGTAGAGAAGCCCACTAAAATAAAATCACATTCCAGAATAAGCAAGATGTTTCAACTGCCAACTGCAATTCACAGGGATTCTAAGTAGGCACAGATTGGTTCCCAAATGTACTGAGCTCTCTTGGAAAAATAAATGTCTCCATGTTCCTATTCCTCTTTTCCCCAAGACATATTTAACAGAATAACAGAGTGGGTTGGGACCTTGGAGGTCTTCTAGTCCAACCCCCTGTTCAAACAGGAGACCCTATACCCTATTTGAAAATATGCAGGATGATTCAGTTAAAAGTTGACATTCTGACACCACCAAGATATGTTCTAAAAGGTTTGAAAAACAATTTCCCTATTGTTTCCAAGTAATCTACATGGATGTGTCCTTTGATCTCACCATACATTGAGTGTGACCTGAAGGAGACATGATATTTCTGTTCACTTTATGCATATGTTTATTTGCCTTTTGGGCATGAATATCTTGGAGTATTACAGTGGACTTTCTTTACAAAGAGCATGATAATCTTGGTATCAGAGCCATCCGTTTTTGGAATTAACACCATAGAATGCCTGAAAAAAGGTCTTTCGAAGAAAGATAGAATCTGTCCTATTTAGGATCTTAGCCAGAATTATAATATTTTCTTTGATCTCAAAATGTTGTAGAGATGCTCCATGATTTTGGGGGGTGGCTTGATTCCTGGCCAGTTCCTGGACAAGTCCATTAGGAGGAGAAATCTCTCCAAGCAAAGTTTCCTGGGAGCTATCCGAGGTCCTGTTCTCGTTGGTCTTTGCATGACCAAGAACTTCATGTCTGACCTTTTCCTTTTGCCAACAACCTCTTTGGGGCCTGTTTTCAAGACATTTTGGAAGTGAAGGGAATTATGAAAGAGACCTGGTCTTTTTGGGGATGGCACCTAGAATTTCACTACTGTTCCTTAGGAAAGAGCACACAAGCATCAAGTTCAATGTATTTTTAATGATAGAAAGATCTATAGGTCTTCTATAAGAAGTCTTTCTTTTTTGCCTAAGGAAAAAATATTGTTGCATTGCTCAAATTTATAAAAAAATGCATTGCTTTTTATTCATATAATCCCAAGAAGATATAACAACTCAAAGTAGAATATGATAATTTTTATATATATGATCTACTTTCCTGCTCGGCAGAAGAAGGAGGGAAGGAAAGAGAGAGAAATATTTCAAATACTATAAACTAGTTACCATTCCAAATGTTATTTTCATTTTTTTGCTGTGATTGGGAACAGGTAACACACTTGTTTCTCATGAAATGCATCATAGCTTCTCCAATTAACCCATCTGCATGATGCAAGGAACTGAACAGGTGGGATGCACTCCTAGAGCATGCTAAGGCTGAATGTAATTTCCACCACAAAGTAGCCAATATATCTTTCCCAATTTTGATGAAGTGTGGCTAAATATTAACAATTTCACAATTCTTTATTAACACGCACAGAGGGGAGTGACACTTATTGAGCAGAGCAGGATATTTTTCTCCATCAAGACACCACGAATGTGTGCAGATACTCACTTGTAGCTCTGGGCAATGTTTGAATGAAGCTAACTGTTCTTCTGGAAAACCTCCATTATTCCATTCTTTCTTCCTCGCAATCTTTAAACACTGACTCCTACTTGTTATTTTCAACTTACAAAGGGATGAAGTTACAAGCCCCTCTCAAGGAAGCCAAGGATTGGCTCAACTGGCTGGGCTAGCTGGAAAAAAAGAAAGAAAAGAAAAGGGAAAAGGAAAAAAAAACCCTGGGAAAACTTCCAGAGAATGAAGTTTAGCTTCACTTCACTTACAGTACATCCCCTTTCATTGTCTCATGCTGAGACCATCTAACATCCCGTTAGTGTTTTTTTTTAAAAAAAGAAAATCTATTAGTCACAAACCAAGAATGCTGATTGGTACAAAGTTTGCAGCTATTGGGGTAGCAGACATTGATACAAATTAAGAAATGACCACTGTGTTTGAAGTAAGCATTGGTATGTCTTCCTAGAAGAGGAAGAAGGTGATTGGATAGTCTGTGGAATAAATCCTAAATATATAATAGCATGCCTTAGATTTAGGATTAAGATAAAAACAATGGAATGGTTCACCCAATATGCCTGATTATATTGGATACATGCAGAGCAGGTATATTTGCATAACATAATTGAGTTTGCTTAGCTTTAGCCCTTATGATTTATGATTTGTTGTTTGTACATTGACAGCTTGTGCAGTGAAGACAAATTCCTTGTGTGTCCAATCACACTTGGCCAATAAAGAATTCAATTCTCTTCTCTTCTCTTCTCTTCTCTTCTCTTCTCTTCTCCTCCCCTCCCCTCCCTCCGCTCCCCTCCCCTCCCTTCCCTAATTATGATTCATACTTGCTTGTTAACTTGTTTTTCTACTTAATCTGTGTTGAAACCCATCTCTTTTGAAAACTGAGTTAAATATCTCATGCAAATCTTAAAGTTTGTGCACAATATGTGTGAACCTATCCTTTGTGGTTTCAAAATCACAGCTGATGACTCATTGTTGCAGGCAAATCTTAGTGCATTTTAGCTCAATCTAAGGAATGTGCTTTGATGTAGGGGCTATCCGTGTGAATTGTGTATTAACATTTTTAGCTAGAAAATCTGTAGCTGTTGGTTTCTCCCAAGCCAAGTATACTGTTGTCTAAGTGTTTCAATGCTGGTGAGAGGATACATTCTGTAATTTAGCTTGTATTTTTTCTTTTCTAATCTGATAAATCCATTCTCAGGTGGTTGGGGGTGGGGTGGGCAGAGGGAAACGGCTGGCATGCAGTGTCTATGGTGGGCGGGATGATAAAGATAGCTTAAGTTCATTGCCCCCTTCTTTCTATAAATATCTTCTCTCCTTCATTTCAGGCAAACAGCTAACAAAGCAAAAATACAGAACAAGGATTATTTCCAAATTCTGTTGAACCAACAAATTCATCTTAATTTACTGTAAAGGAGAAACAATGCATTATTTGGCTGCCCTGGGTACCAATGGAATTAAATCCATTACATCAGAACTACGCCGCCTTCGGTCCGATCTAAGTATAGTATATAAAATCATACATTGCAATGTCCTACCTGTCAATGAATACTTCAGCTTCAACCATAACAATACAAGAGCACACAATAGATACAAACTCATGGTTAAAGCACCAAACTTGATTGCAGGAAATACGACTTCAGCAACAGAGTGGTCAATGTCTGGAATACTCTACCTGACTCTGTGGTTTCTTCCCCAAACCCCAAAAACTTTAACCTTAGACTGTCTACTATTGACCTCACCCCATTCCTAAGAGGTCTGTAGGGGATGTGCATAAGCTCACCAACATGCCTACCATCCCTGTCCTATTGTTTCTTTTTATTTTTCTTATACGTATCCATGTATTCATAACTATGTTTATACTTATACCTATTATCTTGTAAGCAATTGACAAATCAAATCAAATCAAATCAAATCAAATAAATAAAATAGAAGCAACTGGGCAGGGTTGTCATTCTGAATTGTTCAAGGCATGCCGCTCAAATGGCTATCATTAGTCACAAAACAACCAGAAGTCAAATGTATTCATCTGCGGATATAGGCTTTAGCACATACCTGTCTTTTCTTCTGGGCAGGTAGGAACATTTTCAAACAAGCCATGGGTTTTAGCCACTCATCATTATTTTTCAAGGCTGCCTATGAGTCTATGCGTGGTTATCTTTGCTATCAAAGATAATGACAAATGCTAATACTTCAGGGTTTTTTTAAGAAGCGTGCACCCAGGGATTTTTAAGAATTAATATCAGGTAGGAAATGGAGGTCAACAAGGAATAAATTCTGCAGACAATGAGCTCTTCAAAGGAACCAAGTTGACTGGGTTCACATCACCTTCATTTGATGGTTGGCTTTATACATTTGATGGTTGGTTTGTATGAACCACATTTGTATGGTGGTTCATGGTAGGCTTGTTGCCTGGAAAGCCAGCTGCTCAGGTTCAAGAGCTGAGTGCCACTCAATGGGTGAGCTCCCATCTTTGCCCCAACTCCTGTGAACCTAGCAGTTCAAAAGTATATGTTGTGGCTTGCCGCAGCTGGTGCAAACAGCAGTGGAATTGGACAGTGGGGAAGAACGGGGACCAGTCAGGAGTGTGGGGAGGACTTGGATAAGAGTCCTGCATCTGATGCAGAGATGAGGCCAGGACCATCTGGTAGTTGTGTGCTGGCTCTGGAGCTTCCAGAGTTTGGCAACAGCAAGGCAGAAGAGCACAGCGCCTGTGCGCAGAGCTGCTAGAAGGCAAGAGCAGCTGAGACAAAAGGGGCAACTCAGGAGTAAGGCTTGGAGGTGATTGCCCCTCCCCTAAGGTATAAAGGAAATGCAAAGGTGGAGAAACCTTTGCAGGAAGCAACGTTGTTTGCTCTGTTCGGATTAAACTTTGAAGCTCTGTGTGGACTTCGTACTTCGGTTGGGTTTTTACAATTAATTTGCAAAAACCCAACTGATTAATTAGTTGTTGGCAGCAACTCAAAGGAGAGAAAGGTGGGTGCTTATCTCAAGAGACTGTTTGGGACTCATTATGGGCTGGGAATGCACATAATTCCCAGCATTGAAATAAAACAAGAGTTGTTTGGACTGAGCGCATGCTTAATTACCGTCTCAGGAAGTCTTGTTCAGAACAGTATGCAAATGGGAGTAGATAAATAGGTACCACCTCAGTGGGAAGATAACAGCACTCTGTAACATCGTGCTGGCCACGTGACTGTGGAAATGTCTTCAGACAGCATGGCTCAATGGCCTTGAAATGGAGATAAGCACCCCCCTAAAATTGGCAATGATTGGGGAATAAAATTTGCAGAGACTCCTTTCATGTTTACTTAATCCATTATAAACCATAATGTGCACACCATAATGTCTTAAACAGTGGTCCTTAGAACTTGCTAAACTAAAGCCAAACTAACCAATGGCTTGATGGATTGTGTTCATTCAACCAAGAGGGGGGGACTAGGACCACCACTGAACTTCATAGCTAAGTGGGGATATTCTCACAAATGACCACATCTGGATGCAAAACTCTTCATACAACAGTATGATATCAACTTCAATTAGTCCCCATTGTTGTCCTCAGGACAGTGGAGCTTACGATCGGAGGACAGCTATCAGTCCCCAGGCCGGGTTGTTATGAGTCACTCGCAATCCATAAAGCCGGTTGAAGTTTGGATGAAGTCTGAGACTCTCTACCACACAAAAGTCACATCGATTGCTTTCATCTACTACAGAAGAGCAGCTACATTAGCCTGTGTCGGCTTGCATAATGAATAGCTTGTTCCCATCCCTCTTTTCATCCTGCTCAATTCATTCACATGAATCATGTCCTTTCGCTCACTTTGATTGCTCCCTCTGGGTTCTCCTCTGATTCATTTTTCCTGTCCAGAAACAATCCTGTAGTTGTTCAAAGAAATCCAGCAGAAGTTTCTGGGGGAAGCATCCTTCGGTGGCCGATGAGACGATCATTTTCTTTCAAGCTGTGTGCCCGTTTTTTTTTTTGGTGAGTGTGTTTTCCTGACACTTGGGCTATTGAATGCCTTGTTTTGTGTTGTACTGGAGTCCAGTCCAAGGAACTCTTGTCATCACACACACACACACACAGACAAAGAAAGGAAGTAAACGGTTACTGCGGTGTCTCCAAAAGATTTGCAAATCTTTGTACTTGGTATGCACAGTACACACGATTGGGTGGAAATGCCTGAAATTTCATTGAAAAATGAACCAGGTGTGTTATTGTTTATTTTTTTTAAAACAGGAAAAGGAATCGGTTCATTACCTTCTTATTGGCTGGACTTGTGTAACACAGAGTCATTTGGCAAAGTCTTTCTTTGATGAGGCTCGTTGTAGATGCCTCTAGATTTATTCTGGATTTCAGGAACATTGCATCTTATCAAGAATTTTGTTCCTGCATCCTAGGACATCTGGAGTCAATAGAGTGAAAGATGGCAGCCTAGGATGGTGCAAATGAAACCCTGGCCCCCTTTTATATGGGTTGCATGCACCACCACCCCATTAAAAGGGGCGGGGTTTGATTGCCTTGTCTAGGCTGCCATTTTGACTCTTTGGACCTATGCATATTCTATGCTCCAACTCGACTCTGTAGCCCTTTTGGTCACAACACCCCCCCCCCCACCCCGAAATGTCCATCTCATTGATTTCCCATGGTTATTGTTTAAAAATACATCTACATATTTTGTGAGGGTTTTACAAAGATAATTTGTGGTTTATATGTTAGCTTTTTCCTCCTGGTTGCAAGATGTCTCTCTAGCAAATGTGTGCTGGCATGATGTATCTAATGAAATAATACGGTTCTTTTTCATGTGGTTTTTTTTTTTGGTAGTCATTTAATTATTGATGCTAGAGAAAGTACAGTCCATTATTGGTCCAGGAGTACAGAGTGGATACATTTGATTATCTGTAGCTTGATTGTTCACTGTGCACATAATGCGAAGGTATAATTGGCTGTGATTTACTGAATAACCCACCATTCCATCCAAGAGGCTAAAGTCTAAAGTGAACAGCCACATGTTGGCTTAAGCACAGGCATAAACCATCCCCGAGCTTCTCCAAAGAGCTCAAATTGGTTGGCTCATTTGCCTCTGGTTTTGAGTCATGGTTAAAACTAGCAATTGTGGCTTATTCTACAAACCGTGGCTTAGATCAATGCATCAATCCAGCCAATCAACTGGGAATTGCTCTGAATTATCTACCATTCTATGAGGCAGGCTAGGGATAGTGACCAGTTCAAGATTACCCAACAAGGTTGTTGACTTGAGTCTAGTTTTCTTGCAGTACATCTAACATTTCCATGGCCAAAGCTGTACACTTTCTTTACATAAGTTTAGTACAGAGACTATTTAGTGTAGTGGTTAAGGTATTGAGCTAGAAAGAGGTGGATTGTGAGTTCTAGTCCTACCTGGGAGATGAAGCCCACTGGTGACTTTGAGGCAAGTGCAGTAATAACTTGAAGACACACCCATACACCTATACCTACACACCTTATTTTCTCTGATTTTTTGGGAGGAAGGCTAATTTGGGCTCATCGATAAGTTTTATTTTATTTATGCCTGCATTTATTTTGTTGGAGAAGACTCTTGAGAGTCCCTTGGATTGCAAGGAGATCCAATCAATCAATCCTAAAGGAAATCAACCCTGACTGTCCTTTGGAAGGGCAGATCCTGAAGCTGAAGCTCAAATACCAAATGAGAATAGTAGAGTAGAATAGCACTAGCACTTAGACTTATATACCACTTTATAGTGCTTTCCAGCTCTCTCTAAGCAATTTGCAGAGTCAGCCTCTTGACCCCAACAATCTGGGCCCTCGTTTTACCCACCTCGGAAGGACGGAAGGCTGAGTCAACTTGGAGCCTGGTGGGATTCGAACTGCCAAATTGCAGGCAGCTGGCTGTCAGCAGTAGTAGTTTGCAGTACCCCACTCTAACCACTGTGCCACAGAGCCGTAGAAGAGTAGAACAGAACAGAACAGAGAACAGAATGGAACGGAATGGAATATGGAGAATATAATGGAATGGAATAGAATGGAATATGGAGAATAGAATGGAATGGAATGGAATAGAATAGGAATAGAATCACAGTTGGAAGGGACTTTGGAGGTCTTCTAGTCCAACCCCCTGCTCAGGCATGAAACCCTATACCATTTCAGACAAATGGTTATCCAATCTCTTCTTAAAATCTTCCAGTGTTGGGAGCCCCCACAACTTCTGGAGGTAAGTTGTTCCACTGAATAATTGTTCTAACTGTGAGGAAATTTCTTCTTAGTTCTAGGTTGCTTCTCTCCTGGGCCCTAGGGTTGCAAAGAATGAGACACAACTTAGCAACCTAACAACAACAAAATGTATTTATTTATCATATTCATATAGCTATCTCTCACACCTAGTGACTTGCAAATGATTATCCATCCATGCTGGCTGGGCTCGGATATCATGCCAGTCCAAAACAGAGTTGGCTTATTTAAGATTCAGTGTCTGTCTGGGTCAGAGGTGGTATTCAGCTGGTTCTGACCAGTTCTGGAGAACTGGTAGAGGAAATTTTGAGTAGTTCGGAGAACCAGCAAATACCACCTCTGACTGGCCCCGCCCCCATCCATTCTCTGCCTCCCAAGTCGCAGCTGATTGGCTGGATCTCCTTTTGTTGCCCTGCATAGGAGAACGGAGCTGGAAAGCAGGTTAGTGGAGTGGGGAGGGAATGGGGATTTTACAGTATCCTTCCCCTGCCATGCCCACCAAGCCACGCCCACAGAACCGGCAGTAAAAAGGTTTGAATCCCACCACTGGTCTGGGTCTAACCTTAAACTCACTGTTGGTTCACTCTCAATGGCCCTTGAATCCTCAGAATGAGCAACCACACCTTTTAAAATAGCTCAGCTGTTCCTGGGTACGGCACAGACGGAGGCTTCAATGTGTCTCCTTGCCTCCTGCTATGCTCCAAATGCTAGGCTTCAAATTGTTGAAGATGTTTACTTTCGGCTTTCAGGTGCCACACCCTTAATGAAAAGTCTGCTCCGTTCAAACCTTGGAATCTACCGTGTTTCCCCGAAAATAAGACACTGTCTTATATATTTTTTGGCTCCCAAAAACACACTAGGTCTTATTTTTGGGGTAGGTCTTATATATATATATATATTTTAATGAAAAAAACACTTACCATATTCATGTAGAACAATGTACATTTATTCATGTACGAAACCACGAACAAATCGCATACCGTGTTTCCCCTAACATAAGACACTGTCTTATATTTTTTTTGGCTCCCAAAAACACACTAGGTCTTATTTTCGGGGTAGGTCTTATTTTTGGGGAAACACGGTATTTCTCAGTTGCCCCCCCCCCAGAAGACCAGACAATGTTCATGGAAGAGAAGCGGAATCCGCCAAGCAACCTGTTTGTCTTTGCCATCCATGAAAAGGCGAAGGGAAACAAACCAGTGCAGCATTTGCCTGCTTCTCTCCTCCTGTAGCAAACTAATAAAAGGAGAATTATTTTGTAGCTCAGGGTTGAAACGAAGGGTCCTTGGCGCTCCCTGAACTGGCCTGTTTTTCTTGTAGACGTTGCATTGCCCAAACTAGGTAACATCATCGGTGCCATCCCAAAAGTGCCTTTTTTTTTTCAAGACGTCTTCAAAGACGTTTCACTTCTCATCCCAGAAGATTCTTTGGCTCTGAGAAGCGAAAGGTCTTCAAAGAAAAACCAGAAAGTCCAGTTGCCTCTTGAAAAATAAGCATTTTTGGGACAACCATGACCTGGAGAACTGAGAATTTCCATAGACAATCATCAGTGCTACACTCACTAGCACCTAGTTGGGCAATAGATAGATAGATAATAGATAGATAAACAGATAGATAAATAGATGGATAAATAGATAGATAGATATAGATAAATAGATAGATAAATAGATAGATAGATAGATAGATAGATATAGATAGATAGATAGATAGATAGATAGATAGATAGATAGAATTCTTTATTGGCCAAGTGTGATTGGACACACAAGGAATTTGTCTTTGGTGCAAATGCTCTCAGTGTACATAAAAGAAAAAGATACATTCATCAAGAGTCAAGAATCATTAGGTACAATAATAATAGCCACAGGGTACAATAAGCAATCAAATCATCCTAGGAAACAGTCAATATAGATCGTAAGGATACAAACGACAAAGTTACAGTCATACAGTCACAAGTAGGAGGGGATGGGTGATAAGGAGTGATGAGAAGATTAATAGTAATAGTAGTGCAGACTTTGTAAGTAATTGGACAGTGTTGAGGGAATTATTTGTTTAGCAGAGTGATGGAGTTCGGCGGGGAAAAACTGTCCTTGTGTCTAGTTGTTCTGGTGTGCAGGGCTCTATAATGTCGTTTTGAGGGTAGGAATTGAAACAGTTTATGTCCGCGATGTGAGGGACCTGTAGATATTTTCACAGCCCTCTTTTTGACTCGTGCAGCATGCAGGTCCTCGATGGAAGGCAGGTTGATAGTAATTAGAATTAGAATTCTTTTATTGGCCAAGTGTGATTGGACACAGAAGGAATTTGTCTTGGTGCAAATGCTCTCAGTGTACATAAAAGAAAAGAAAAGATACATTCGTCAAGAATAAAAAATCATCAGGTACAACACTTAATAATAGTCACAGGGTACAATAAGCAATCAAATCATACTAGGAAGCAGTCAATAAAAATCGTTAGGATACAAGCAACAAAATTAGTCATACAGTCATAAGTGGGAGGAGATGGGTGAAAGGAAGGATGGGAGGATTAATAGTAATATAATGCAGACTTAGTGAATAGTTGGATAGTGTAGATGGGATTATTTGTTTAGCAGAGTGATGGCGTTGGGGGGGGGGAAACTGTCCTTGTGTCTAGTTGTTCTGGTGTGCAGTGCTCTATAATGTCGTTTTGAGGGAAGGAGTTGAAACAGTTTATGTCCAGGATGTGAGGGGTCTGTAGATATTTTCACAGTCCTCTTTTTGACTCGTGCAGTATACAGGTCCTCGATGGAAGGCAGGTTGGTAGCCATTGTTTTTTTCTGCAGTAATGAAACGTTTGCAAGAAAACAAGCAAGCTCAGAGAGCACCAAAGGACCCCTCATTCCAACCCAGAGCTATCAATATTCCCCTTTTATTAGTTTGCTACAGGAACCATTCACGCCCTGCTCCGTGGCAAGTCTCCATCCGCGACGGCTCCTAAACCGCGCTTAGCGCGCGCACCCAACTTCGACAAACTGTAGTTCTTCAGCAAACCATGGTTTAGACTCGCCGGTCGTGGTTTCACCCTTCTCAAGTTCACCGTGTAGCAGCCGGACTTTGGGTTCCCTAGAGCTCCGGAGCCTAGCCGCCTGCGTCCGATCCTTGGCGCGCCTTTGCAGCCGGGAAGGGACGTGGGCTGCCGGGCATCCGTGCCAGCTCCCTGCCGTCTCCAAACCCCAGCCGGTGCTCCCGGCACCCGGGTGACTCAGCCGCCCACGGGCCAGAAGAGCCGCCCCGGGGCCGAGCCGCAAGCAGCAGCTTCCCCGCCCCGGGACGCGCACACAGCCTCTCCCCGGCCGGCGCCCGGAGCAAAGAATCGCGATGCAGGGCCAGGGAAGCGGCAGCGGCGGGGCTGGCCGGGCGCTGCGCTGCGCTCTGGCCGCGGCCGGGCTGATTTCGGCGCTGAGCGCCGTCGGGACCCTCTTCTTGCTGGCCCAGTGGCGGGAGCTGAGCGCGGCGTTGCGGGAGCTGCAGGAGGAGGCGAGGCAGCTGAGGGGACCGCCGTCCTCCGGGGGCCCAGCGGCCGCGCTCCGGGCGTTGCTGGCGCCCACCGCTCCCACCGACGGCGCCGTCCCGCCGGCCGGGCGGGCTAAGCGGAGCCAGCAGCGTCGACGGCCCCGCCAAGGGTCACCTTCGAGCGGAAAGCGAGGACATGCTCATGCTGATGACTTACTCGATGGTGCCGGTAGGGGCGCCCTGGGGAAGGCAGGGGCTGGGGTAGGTGGGTGTTCCTGGGCTTACAAGTGGGGCCCGAAGCTGGTGGTGGGGCGGTTTTCCCTTGACTTTGCCCCTTTCCGGTGGGCGACCATTGCCCACCCTGCCGTCTCTTGAGTAGGTCTGGGGGAAATGGCTCAAGGCGCCTGGACAGCTCTGGGACCAATTCCGGCGTTTTCCAGCTGAATCAGCACCAGGTTTAAAGGGAGTGTTTCTGAACTAAGAAGACTTGGGTTCTTGGAGTCCCAGGGGTCTTCAAACTTGACAGCTTTAAGACTTGTGGACTTCAACTCCCAGAATTCCTCCTCCAGTCGTGTTAGCTCAAAAATTCTGGGAGTTGAAGTCCCCAGGTCTTAAAGTTGCCAAGGTTGGAAACTCCTGTCATAAAAAATAGTCCAGGAGTTAGAAGCCACCACTAGACATTCTCCATCCTTATCTGCCATTAATCAAAGTTCCAAAACTAGGGCCAACAATAGCTAAGCAGCCAATGATCATCTAAGTCAGGGGTCTTCAAACTTGACAGCTTTAAGACTTGTGGACTTCAACCCCCAGAATTCTCCCCTCCAGTCAGGTTAGCTCAGGAATTCTGGGAGCTGAAGTCCACGAGACTTGAACTTGCCAAGTTTAGGATGAGCTACAGAAGGTCAATCTTATCTTTTTTAGATTAGTGTTGAAGACTCTAAGTTATGCTTCTTGGCTGGAAGAGGCTCACAATAAAACAACAACAATAAATACTTAAAAAGAATTAAACTAAACAGTCCCAAAACAATTACAAAATACAAAACTTAAAATCAATAAATCTAAAACCACCCTCCCAAGGGTCACAGCCCGGATTGGTTAAACAACCAGGTCTTCAGGTCATGGCGGAAGGTGCGGAGGTCAGGGGCCAGGAGGAGCCCAAGGGAAGTGGATTCCAGAGGTCAGGGACCGCGACAGAGTAGCACGTCGTCAGGGGACCGCCAGCCCGCATTGCCCGGCCGACAGGACCCCAAGGAGTCCCTGTCTATGACTTCAGAGTTAGCAAGATGTCGCAGCAGTCGCTCCTTAAATAATGAGGACCCATAGGTTCATGAGAAACTTAACCTTGCAAATTCTAGTTGAAGACAAAGATTTGGAGAGGACCACAAAGTATCAAGATCTGAACTGAAATTGAAAGATACATTGACCATGGTGTCCCAGTGGTTATTGACACATTGGGTGCCATACTAAAAAATACCTTAGAAAAAAGGTGTCCAACTTTGGCAACTTTAAGACTTCTGGACTTCAACTAACCAGAATTCCCACTGGCCATGAAGTCCACAGGTCTTAAATTTGCCAAAGTTGGATACCCCTGTCTTAGACGATCTGTGCATTGACAACATTCCCACCTGCCAATTGCAAAATTGCACACTGCTTGAATCCATACCCCTACTACACCGATGCATTACGACATCCTAGGTTCTTGGGAGGAACTCTCTGTGGGTGAAGGCCAACACCAGCTGAAGAACTGGCAGGTGTGGCTTCACCTTGTTATGAACAGAGAACAATCATCTCAGAGAGAGCTGGTGATATTTCTGTTCTATATTTTTTTTTAAAAGCAAGCTGCATGGAGGTAGACCGTAAGTTGAGCTTGACTTCAAAAGAGACTTCTCTTGCAACCCTGTTTTAGGTTTTGCACATTTAGGCTGTCCCAAAGGTGCTTTCTCAAGAAGTAACTGGACTTTCTGGTTTTTCTTTGAAGATGTTTCACTTCTCATCCAAGAAGCTTCTTCAGTTCTTCTTCAGCTGAAGACGCTTCTCGAATGACAAGCGAAACGTTTTCAAAGGAAACCCAAAAACTCCAGTTGTCTCTTAAAAAAGCACCATGACCTGGACGACTGAGAATCTCCATAGACATTTAGCTATGAAGAAGCTTCTTGGATTGGGAACCTCCATAGATATTTAGCTCCTACGCTTGTGCTTCATCGCAACGCAACGGGATCGTAGGATGAAGTTGGCCTCTTCCATTTTCAATATTGCCTCTTTTCTCGTCTTTTCAATAGCAGTTTTGGGGCTAAATCTTGAGGTGGAGATAAATGCCTAAACAGGGGGAAATTAGGTGTTTTTTCTCACTTGGTTGTCTCTGCCAAAGTAATGTGAGAAGATGCAATTTCTGCCCCCTCTTTTTTTCTTTTTTTCTTAATGACTCATAGAGTCCTCATCGTCTTTTTTTTTTGGGTGCAATTAAGCGAGCAATTAATCTCTCTTTAAACCTTGCTGTGTGTTTGTGGGAGAAGAAAGGCATAGGATGTCCCTGTCTTCACAATCAGGCATGCTTTGAGACTGGAGGACATGAAACAAAAAAAATAAAATAAAATAAAAATTGGTATGATTAACCATTGTGGATAAAATGAAAAGCCCAGAGCGCAGAGCAGACGGAACACGTTGGACATTCGGGATTCGACATTCATCCACGCTGCTGCTGTTGCCATTCATTTTTCTCGTTTCATTGAATCAAGTTTACATGAATGTATAATTGTTTTTTTTCCTAAGCTGTCCACCCTCCAAGATTCTGAAATAGGTTTGGGCTCTCCATGAATGACCAACATTGGAGGACCCCACTGCTTTTACCTGCTAGTTTTTCCAGCCAGTTTTCTCAATCATATTATATTGTCTTCTTTGTGGATGGAGAATCGGAGTCCAAGGAGGCTATTATTCCATTCTTACCTGTTGCTTGCAGATGGGTAACTCCTTAGGTTGCGCAGCTTTGGAACTGTAGGGTCCTACAAGCTTCCATGTTGGGAGATCTACATGGAGATGGGCAACTTTTTCAAGGTGGTGTGTCCATCTTTGGCCTTTGAATGCTACATGCAGGGCCAGACTCAAAAGTGAGCAGAGGCAGGACAAAGAAATGGGTGAAGCCAGGGCTAAGCAAGTTTTAATTTATGTTCAGGCCCAGTTAAATGCACTTATATGATTGGACCTTGTATGCTCATGACCTCATGCAATCATACCTACTAGATACCAGTGACAGCATCTTTTCAAAGGGTTTGAGGCAGTGTTTCTCAACCTTGACGACTGTAAGAAGCGTAGACTTCCAGTCTTACAATCTTGCTGGATGAGGGATTCTGGGAGTTGATTTCCACACATCTCAAAGTGGCCAAGATTGAAAAATGCTGGTCGAAGGATTTGTATCCAACGCTTTGGTGCTGGATGATCCTGAAGGAACAGGTCATGCATTCCTGACTGAAATGAATCTGCTGGTTGAGTCACTTTTGGAAATAGGATAGAATAACATAGTTGGAAGGGACCTTGGAGGTCTTCTAGTCTAACCCTATTCTATTCTATTCTATTCTATTCTATTCTATTCTATTCTATTCATTCTATTCTTCATTCTATTCTATTCTATTCTATTCTATTCTATTCTATTCTATTCTTCATTCCAATACATTCTATTCTATTCTTCATTCCAATACATTCTATTCTAATTCTAATTCTAATTCTAATTCTAATTCTAATTCTAATTCTAATTCTAATTCTATTCAATATGGAATATGGAATATGGAGAATAGAAGAGAAACACAGTTGGAAGGGACCTTGGAGGTCTTCTAGTCCAACCCCCTGCTCAGGCAGGAAGCCCTATACCATTTCAGACAAATGCTTGTCCAACTTTTTAAAAACTTCCAGTGTTGGATCACCCACAATCTCTGGAGGCAAATTGTTCCACTGATTAATTGTTCTCACTGTCAGGAAATTTCTCCTTAGTTCTAAGTTGCTTCTCTCCTTGATTAGTTTCCACCCATTGCTTCTTGCCCTGCCTTTCAGGTGCCTTGGAGAATAGCTTGACTTCCAACGTGTTTCAATGTATTGAGGGCACCTAATGCTCTTTCTCAACATTACTTGAATCAGGTGAGACTGTGGCTGGAGAATTCTGGCAATTGAAGCCCATACACATAGAGACACCCACAGAGAAGGTCTGGATGGTTTTATTCTATGGATTCTTGGAAGACTTCCTTCATCTGAAATTCTGAAGGAATACTCCTGAGTTATTTGCATGTTATTGATGGTTATTGTTTAAACCCAACTTGAGGTCCAAATATTTGAAGGACCACTGCCCTATCATACTACCCTGTTTATATTTCAATTTCAAAGGAGGTCTTTCTCCAAAAACAATTGATGTGAGAAGTGTTACTTTTCTGTCTCAAGAGAGCTCTGTTGAAGTTCTAAGAAAAGATGTCCTCTTTTTGGGTGAGATGCAGCAGACTTTTGTAGCTTCCTGTAGAAGTTCTTATGAATCCATCACTCAATGTTAGAGCCTGTGTTCTACTGTTTCTCTCTAGCTTGCAAGCTTTACCAATCAACATTAAAGACAGGGGTGGGATTACTCTGGTTCGGCCCGGCTTGTGCAAACTGGTAGCTCCGAGGATCAGCTGGGAACAAACGGGTCCAGTTTGCTCTGACAATCAGCTATTGGGCCTCACTGCCTGGGCTGTAGGCTGTGCTTTGTATCCTGTTTTTCAAACTCAGCTGATTTGCACGCAGTGGTGTGATTCAAATTTTTTTACTACTGGTTCTGTGGGCATGGCTTGGTGGGCGTGGTGAGGCTTGATGGGTGTGGCTTGGTGAGTGTGGCAAGGGAAGGATACTGTAAAATCTCTATTCCCACCTCACTCCAGGGGAAGGATACTGCAAAATCCCATTCCCTCCCCACCCCACTAATCTGCTTTCCAGCTCCGTTCTCCTGTGCAGGGCAACAATCAGCTGGGACTTGGGAGGCAGAGAGTAGATGGGGGTGGGGCCAGTCAGAGGTGGTATTCTCTGAACTACTCAAAATTTCCACTACCTGTTCTCCAGAACTGGTCAGAACCTGCTGAATACTATCTCTGCACTGCACAGCGAATTGCTGTGCACCTGCTGTTTAACACAGAGAGATTGCTGGAGAAGGTCAGTAGCAAATGCTTTGTAGCAAAGCGTGCGCGCACCAAACCGGTTGTTACCCTGATTGAATTGCACCCCTGATTAAGGACCTCTGTTCTACTGTTCCTCTCTACCTTTCAAGCTTGCAGTTGCAAAGAATAGGTTAGGTTGAAGGTTACAGAGCACCATGTTCCTAGCCACAACCACACAAGTCACAACCATGGAGAGTTGATAGATTTTATATGCTCAGACTGGGCAGAGTATGGGAAACAGACTGTCCCTAATCACTGATTTTAAAACAATCTGTCCTTCTTTGCTTGGTCTCTTCACCATGTCTCATGGGGGAAGGTCAACCTGTGGCCTCACTCTGAAAGTTAGTCTGGGTCACATTTTGGAACATGGGCTCTGTTCGTCATCCTCTGGGACATTGCATTTTTTTTCTAAGTGTAAGCAATATTGTTTGCACGAAGAGCAGTCTCGCTCCCTTCCTGAAGGTCTCATCCGATCCTTATGGGGTGGCCATGAAGGGGAAAAAATAACAATAATAGGATTTTTAGAAACCTTTCCCTCTCTTTGCCAGCATGATGCAGAAATTGTACATTCAGAAGCCTGCCAGAGCTTTTAAGACTCACGAAAATCTTAAACCATCTTTGCTAGGAATTAAGAGGAAATGTGTTACATATAGGCACGTGTCTTTCTAAGCAGGAATTTTCAACCAAAAGTATAAACAGGGCTGTAATCTGAGTGTTCTTTATTTTAATTTATACTCTTTTCTTTCTTCACCCAAAAGGTAGAAAACAGGAGTATGAAAAGATTACAACCCCAGATCTACAACTGTTAAAATTATTTCAGTGTTAGGAATCCAAATTTAAATTCTCTAAAATTTCCGGGCAAAGTACAAAATCCTGTGCAATGCAGGTGACCTTTGAAATGTCTTCTTATTTTAGGTCCGGGTAATGCTTGAGTTGTGCAACAGCACAAAAGGAGTTTGTCTAACAGGTAAGGGAGTCAATGATGATGGTCTTGAAGGAAAGAGTTAATTTTCCTGGGATGTGTGTTGTGCTCCATCCTGATCTCTTTCAAAGAGAGTTAACAATATGTTCTTAGCTGGAATGGGTAAGATGTACCCAGTGTCTAAATGGCTCTTGAACCTGGTTGGGCTCATTAAAATATTTCTCTTGTTTTCCATAAGTTGTTGGCATAGTTCTACATCTAAGCTTTGCACTCTTGGTTTAGTATTCAGTTGCGCGATGGCTTAGCAGTTAAAGATGCTGAGCTTATCAGCTGGAAAGCTGTCAGCACAGGTTTGAGACCCGAGTGCCATGGGACAGGGTGAGTTCCTGTTACTTGCCCCAGTTCCTGCAAACCTAGCAGTTCAAAAGCATGCAAATGCGAATAGATAAATAGGTACCACTTCAGTGGGAGAGTAGCTGAATTCCATGCACCTTTGGCATATAGCCATGCTGGTCACATGACCATGGAAAATGTCTTTGGACAATGCTGGCTTCCTTGGCCAAGAAACAGAGATGAACACCATGCCCTAGAGTCAGACATGACTGACAGGGAAATTTTTACCGTTTATCTTTACTTTATGCTTAGTCTTGATTTGTAATTCTTTGTTTTATTCTCTATTTAGGTCCACCAGGATTACCAGGTAATATATATTTTCTCTTCTGGCCCTATTGTCTCGGTCTTACTGAAAAAAAGAGCCTTGGTGGTGCAGGCTGTTAAATGCCTAGCACTTAATTCCAGCTGCCTGCAATTACTGCAATTACTGCAGGCTCGAATCCCACCAGGCTCAAGGTTGACTCAGCCTTCCATCCTCTCGGGGTAGGTAAATTGAGGACCCAAGATTGTTGGGGGCAATAAGCTGACTTTGTAAAAATGCCACTTAGTAATAAGCAGGCATATACAATGGAATGAAGGCTATTGCTGAGCGCATTGGGTTGCGCTCCAAAAATTGTAAGCTGCCCTGAGTCTCTGGAGAAGGGCGGCATATAAATATGAATTTAAAAACAAACAAACCCCTAGTATTAAAATTCTCCTCTTTTTATCCAGCTTTCTCATTTTGCTTCTCATTCCTCTATGATTTCCCCTTTGCTTAATTTTCAATTTTCAATTTGCTAGTTGGAATGCCAGAATGAGCCTTGGATGTTAATAATTTTGTTACTGAAATAAAAATAAGAGTAATGTTATTGAGCCATGGGTAGGCTTGATCACAACTAAACCGGCTGTTGGTTTAGTGTAAATAAAACCCTTACAACTGCTGAACCATGGTTGATGGTTTTTGATGTGCTCAATGTGTAAATCCTATGAGTTTATGCAATGTAACAAACCATGGCTTAGCCTGATACAATAACCAAATGATTGGGGGCCTGTTCAGATGACCTTGGTTACGTTGGAGAAATGGGCCTTTCCTCCTGCCTTTCTCCCCGTGACCATCATTTGAGAAGCACTAACATGGTCCTATGAGCATCTTCACTGGAATGGAACTCCTTCTGTCTTTGAGTGTCCAATTTTCTGTTGGCAAGAGACTAAAAAAATATTATTTGACTTCATCAGGTCCCCCTGGAATTGATGGATTGCCTGGTTTGAATGGATCTGATGGTGCTCCTGGGATTCCTGGACAAAGAGGTGAACCAGGAAAAAGAGGGAAAACAGGTATATTCACAAAACACGAGTGATGAAATTGATCTATCTTCTTGCTCCAGCTTAATCCTTGGAGCCATTGAAGAGTTTCGGGCAAATTATATCTGGTGATTTGATTTTCCCCTCCTAGGCCTAAGCAGGGCTGATATTGACAATCCACATTTTATTTATTTATTTATTTATTTATTTATTTATTTATTTATTTATTTAGTCAATCACTTACAAGATAGTAAGTATAAGGATAAACATAGTTGTGAATACATGAAATGAATACATATAAGAAAAATAAAAGAAACAATAGGACAGGGACGGTACATTGTCACAGATCTTGGTCTATTTGGTTTTTTTCCCCTTCAGACTAGATTGTTGCATCATATGGAATGAGATTTATTTATTTACTCCTTACATTTTGAACATTGCCCATATCACCTCAGTGACTCTATAACAATGAGGTTCCTCAAATGATTCGTTTGGTCCAGTATCTCAGCCAACATAATTTTGCCTGGGCCTTAAATGAGATGCAACTTAGCTGGAGTCTGGTTTAGACATAGCATTAGACGTTGAATACATGCTCCTCATGATGAGAAGTTTGAGGTATTCTTACTAAGTGATCAATACTTGGGCCTTTTCAAGGCAGTAGCACATTTTTTTATGGGTAGCCTTAACTTATAGAAGCCCTTTGATGCTTTCAAGGAATTCCACAGGTGATTTTTCCAAAAGGCAATTGGACTTTCTTGGTTTTTCTTCTTTGAAAACATTCTACTTCTCATCAAAGATGCTTCTTCAGTTCTGAAAAAGATTCTTGGATGAGAAGCAAAATGTTTTCAAGGGAAAAACCAAGAAAGTTCAGTTGCCTGTTGGATAAAGCACCTTTAGGACAATAATGACCTGCACAATTGAGTATCTCCACAGGCACTTCAAAGAAACATTAATTTCATTAGATTTCTTCCTTTTGTCTATGTACTGTATATATTGTTACGTGCATATGTATTAACGGGGATATTTTTAAAATAAATTCCATAATGGTTTTGACAATGAGTAAACACATAATTAAATGAATATTCTCAGGGCAAGCAGGGGGGAAACTACCGTGGGTTGAATTCAGGTCTCCTTTATAAATATCTCCTCCAGTCTTTTGGATTGCATCGTATTCTCAGCTGCCTGTCTCTTGTGGCATTTAATGTTCTCCTGTGTTTTGCAGGACCTAAGGGCGATCCTGGAGTGAAAGGTGAAAAAGGAGATCCTGGTGAAATTGGGGCACCTGGAAAAGAGGGGGGACGAGGTGAAAAGGGCTCCAGAGGGCCCAAAGGGGACAAAGGAGAAGCAACCAATGAACTGGTTTCGGAAGGTAAGGTGAAAGGATGGTCTACAGAAAACACATGTGGTAGCAGAGACGATCTGAAGAGAGCCTCAATGTATGTTGTTTATTGAATAGCCCAAAGGCCTTTTCAAAGATCACATGGTTAGAAGAAGACCTTACAGTTACAGGAATAACCATCTAAAAATATAACACATATAACATTAAAATGGCCCCTGATCTCCGCTCCTTTCGTCGAGACCTGAAGACCTGGCTGTTTCAGCAGGCTGGCCTAGATTGACCATGGGGGTGGGTAGTTTTAATAGTTGTTTATTCTGTAATTTTATCGCTTTTAGCTTTTTTGTAATTTGGACTTGTTTTTATTTAATTATTTTATTGTATATGTTCTTTTTGTATGTTCGCCTGAGTCCTTCGAGTAGGGCATACAAGTCTAAATAAATAAATAAATAATAATAATAATAATAATAATAATAATAATAATAATGTTGAAACCTTGAAATGAGATTCAAGGTTTTAGTTTTGACATACAAAGTCCTACATGGCATGGGTCCTCAATATTTAAGGGAGCGTCTTCTTCCAATATCAAATACCGGCCACCCTGTGCAAGCTCATAGGCAAGGACTCCTCGGGGTCCCATAGGCGGGTCAATGCCAACTGGCGATTCCCCGGCGATGAGCCTACTCTGTCGCGGCCCCTGACCTCTGGAATCAACTACCCTTGGAGCTCCGTCTGGCCCCTGACCTCCGCACCTTCCGCCGTGAGCTAAAGACCTGGTTATTTGACCAACCCGAGCTGTGACCCCCTCTTTGGGGGGGGGGATGGATCTTTTAATTTGTTTTATCCTATTGTTTTAATATTTGGGCTTGTAATCTAGTTTAATGGTTTTTTAAGTATTTATTGTTCTGTATTTTAGTTGTGAGCAGCCCGAGTCTTCGGAGAGGGGGCGGCATACAAGTTCAAATATAAATAAATAAAATATATAAAAAAATTGGCGATGTAAGTATTCAATATATTGACAAAAATTAAAATTAACATGGCTCCTTTCTAATTCAGCTCATCTTTCTTGCAATCGATAAAATTCTTTTCAATATAACTGGCTCGTATTGCTGTCATCCTTTTGAGATAGCCTGTAATTGCCCTTATCAGAGAGGAGAGTCTGCTTTCAATAGAAATATTAGCTTATGCCTTACGTCCCAGTGGGTAAATTTATCCACAATTGGGGCAAGATATTTTTTCCTTACTTCCCCGTACAAACTACAATCAAATAGTATATGGAATGTATCCTCTATTGCATTTGCCCCGCATACACATGTCCTATTGCTATATGGGATTTAAGAGATCCTTAATGGTGACGGAGATGTCCACTTTGTTGTTATGGGTGGGTTCTGATGCATTCTGGGTGGAGGGAAAGTAGGCAAGTATAGCAACAAACAAAGCTTCCAAAATTTGCTGAGCGACCTGGAGCTTCCTCTCAGAAACAGTCATTCTTTCTCACCCTTTTTTGATTGGTGCTTCTAGGTGAGAAAGGTGATCCCGGTCCTCCAGGACCTCCTGGTCCCCCAGGACCTCAGGGACCACCAGGACCTCAGGGGCCACCAGGAACTTCAGGGAAGCGTAAAGCCAAGTCCCAGGAGGAGAAGATCTACAACACCGAATGCACAGGTGAGTGTTTCTGGATGCTAACCACAGGCCATCTTCTGCTTTTTCCCTCTTCCATTTTGTTTCTGATTCAAATTTGAGATAACCTGTTGTTCAGATGATCTAGACCAGAGGTCTCCAAACTGGGCAACTTTAAGACTTGTGGACTTCAACTCCCAGAATTATGGGAGTTGAAGTCCACAAGTCTTACAGTTGCCAAGCTTGGGGACCCCTGATCTAGACTACTGTCTTCAGGTCAAAACAAATGAACCTCTTGAGCTATTTCTCCTTTCAAGCTTTGACGAAGTTCTTCTGCTCTTTCTATGTCTGGATAATTCCTTCAGTGAAGTATCTCCACTCTCCTCCTCACCACCCCACAAAAAAAAAACAACAACAACAACCCTGAGTTTAGTTCTGCCACTTTTGGTGGCTCTCACCTTTTTGTCTTTTTTTTTTTCTGAAGGTGGCCCCTGCTTTTTTTCTACCCTGTGAAGTGGGTACATGGCCCTCTTCCAATGCTTGGAACAGAACGTGCCATTTCAAGGATGCAGTGGGGGGTGGGTGGGAATGTTGCTTTTACCCTCTCCTCTATGTACTATTTTGGGGGCTGGCTGATTAGCTCGCCATGGAACTGGCGCCCCTACTGGTTCCATCTCCTGCTGTGTCTAGCTTCTGTCTTATCTTATGTGACAGAGGAGAAGATAATTGGGAGTGGATAAGGACTTGAGCAGTCATTTGCAAGGTAAGCCTTGATTTGTGAGGGCTCAAATGAACCCAGAGAGATGCTTAAATCCATCTCTAAGTTCAGAAACTGAGCAACAGAGCGCGGAGTTTTGTATTCGGGCTCAATCCCAGCTAGTTCAAGGGCAAACTCCAGATTCTCTGCATCATCTGATTTGATGGAAGGGAAGGTAAATGCTCCAGCTCAGGCTTTATAAGTAAATGTTCCAGGTTCAACTCTGAGGTCTCCAAGAAGGGGTTGGACAACATTTGGGAGTGAACTTCCAGAATGCTGCTGTGAATATTGGGCTACTGAGAGTTGTGGCTGAATGATCTACTTTGGTTCAAAGCAGCTCTTCTCTGGTTCTTCCCGTTGCCTCTTTTGCTTGAAGCTACCAACTTCTGAAGACCAGAAGTTCTCTCACATCCTACTTCTGAAGACCAGAAGTAGGATGTGAGAGAACTGTAGATTGTACAAACTTTCCTCCTACTTTGAAGGGGTCTGAACTAGGTTAGAGCACCAGCATTAGAGGTCTATTTGGGTTGAACCTCCAGCCTCACTTGTGAGATCGAAAGAATCTTATGTGTAAACCCAAAATTGGATGAAGCAACATCCCCCATTTTTAGGCTGAAGAACAGTTCTGATGGGGAACCAGGGAGGTTTGGATGATAGAACAACCCTTAGAGCAACCTCACACAACACCTAAGGGTGCTTCAAAGTCTGCTTTGTGAGAAGGGGACTACTTGACAATGTTCCTCTACAGAAGCAGAGATTCCAGTTCTCAAGGAGAACATAACTACAAGCTATTCTGCTCTTTTACAAGGAGAGAATGCTGTGTACTGTGAAGTAGCTGCAGTAGGATTCAGGGAGCCTTGCTTGAAACAATACGGCTTCTTCACCCTGAACTCAAGGTGGCATGTGGGGCAGGAAAGCTTATCTAAGTATGAAGCTTGCTTCTGGTTTGAGATTTGTGGACTTAGTGATTCCTAGGAGTTGGAAGATATCCAATGGAAACATGGACGGCCTTAGATTCTTTTTTTGTTAAAGGTTCTGGCAAGTCACAAACCCTGTTCTTGTCTTCATCACAAATGCTAGTTTGGACCTTGACTTTTTCCACACAGAAAGATTAAAACCTTGGTTTAAAGGGTGCTTGTCTGCTTTCCTTAGGAAAAGGAACTGTGGAAAGAGAATAGAATAGAATAAAATAGTTAATAGAATAGAATAGTTAATAGAATAGAATAATTCATAGAATAGAATAGTTAATAGAATAAAATAGCTAATAGAACAGAACAGAACAACTGAATAAGAGAAGGGATTATGAGAAGAGAATGCAGAATAAGAATAGAATAGAATAACATCAGAATCATGTTACCATTATCCCAATCAGTCAATCAGAACAGAGTGGGAAGGAACCTTATAGGTCATCTAGTCCAGCCCCCTGTACCATTTCTGACAGATGACAGTCCAGTGTCTTCTTGAAATCTTCCAGCAATGAAGCTCCCACAACATCTGAAGAAATATCACTCTCCTCACACACACACAGTTCTTCCACAAGTACAAGTTTCTAGGGTTGTGTAATCAGGAAGAAGTTCGCACTTAATATGGTGAAGGAGGTAAACAGGAGTCCTTAACCTTTGAATTGTGAGCTGAGATACTATTGGCTTTGTCTATTGTGTAGCTTCTAAGTCTTAACCTCCAGACGAGTAGCTGAAAGACCCTTGAACCTCTAAATAACCATCAAAATAGGTCTTGGCCTCACCAGATTGTAGTCTTGGCCAAGATGAGGTTGGAATCTGGAATTCATTCTCCACCCCCAATATGGATGTGATAAGGGAAGGTATAAAAGAGCATTAGATAGACTATCATCAGCGATGAACATTGATTAAAAAAAAAGAAATCTGAAGAGTTGAGGGTAAGGAAAACATTTTAAATAAATATAATCATTTTAAAAAGTTTTATTGATTTTCTATTGTTTACATTTTGTTAGTGCTTAATAAACACCATGTTGTCTGGGGTTATTTTATTTGTTTAGCAGTAGAGATTACATTCTTATTCTCCACCCCTTTCTCCAACCACTGGTAGAATAAGTTCCATGTTTGATAATATTCTGTATCTTCTTTCTGTTTAATCTTCAATGTGAATCTGTCCATTACTGCATAATCTGGTATCTTCCTAATTGTCTCTTTGCCTCTTGGAATTTCTTCACTTTTCCAATATTGCACAAATATAATCCTTGCTGCTGTTAATATGTGCAATATTAAATATATATTTTGTTTATCAAGTTTTTCTGGTGTTAAACCTAATAGAAAAAGTTCAGGTTTAAAATCTACATGTTTTCCTATCATCTTTCCTCACCACTTATGTATTTCCCCCCTCTTTTTTGCTTTAACACAGGTCCACCACACATGGTAATATGTGCCTGTTTTTTGGTTACATTTCCAACATTTGCTAGACATATTTTTCAACATTTTAGCTAACCTAGCAGGTGGTAATAATCATTTTTTAGCATCACGAAACAATGCCTTTTTTTTTGTGGCAAAGTTCAGCCACAATTTCTGTTTCTCTCGCCTGTCCATGGTTTTAGGAGAGGCTTGTAGCATTCCAAACGATGACACGCTTGCCGGGAAAGCCAAAGACCGAGCCCATCTCTACCAACGCAGAAAACCCGGTAAAGAAATTCATTCCAAATCCTTCTTGAAAAATTATGGGGGTTTGCCCAGTTTCAATTTTTTTTACTACCGGTTCTGTGGGCGTGGCTTGGTGGGTGTGGCATGTCTTGGTGGGCGTGGCAGGGGAAGGATACTGCAAAATCTCCATTCCCTCCCACCCCACTAACCTGCTTTCCAGCTCCATTCTCCTGTGCAAGGCAACAAAAGAAGACCCAGCCAATCAGCTGGGACTCAATGGGAGGCAGAGAATAGATGGGGGCGGGGCCAGTCAGAGGTGGTATTTGCCAGTTCTCTGAACTACTCACAGTTTCTGCTACCGGTTCTCCAGAATTGGTCAGAACCGGCTGAAGACCACCTCTGGGTTTGCTGCCTGCATTCTATTGTGCTGATTCTCCTCTCCCTGTTAGAAAACACGATCGAGTCTATTGGGAGCCCCGAAGAGATCGTCAAACTGAAGCAAAGTTACGGAGCATGGATGGTAGATCTCAGAAACCGCACCGATGAAAAGATTTGGATCGCTGAGCATTTTACGGGTAAACCTGGAGTAAACCTGCTTGGTCTCGTAAACAGGATATTCAGTTATGCTTTCAGAATAGCGTTAGTGTTTAGGCTTATATGCCACCCCATAGCACTTTACAGCACTCTCTGGACAGTTAAGAATAGTATGCAATATGAAAATAATGTAGAAGCGTTATTTGCACATTGTCCCCAACAACCTGGGTCCTTGTTTTACTGACCTTGGAAGGATGGAAGGCTGAGTCAGCTTTGAGCCCCGTCAAGATCGAACTCCTGGCTGTGGGAAGAGTGAAATACTTCACTTTAACCACTGTAGCACCAGGGGGCTTTGGCTGTCTAGAAGTCATGTTAATATGCTGTCCTTTTTCTTTTTTTAAAAAAAAACAGGGATTCAAATACTTAGGGTTCCAGCAATTGCCCTAATTAATTAATTAATTGACAATATACCTTCTTTTAAAAAGGAAGAGAAATTCTTAACGGGTGTGAAAACAGGACGATGCAGACCGTGCCCAGATTCACTGATGCTGCTGTCCTTAGAAAGTTAAAAAAAAACCCTACATTTTTCAGATTGTGATCTAAGCCATGGATCTGATGCTCAGTTTCGCTCTTTGTATTCATTCACTGGGCTCATGCATCACTTGAGCCATAATTTGTTTTTTGCCTTAAAACATTGAGTGAGCCCATCCATGGGGGCTTATGAACTGTGATTTATGATTCAGCATGTTGCATGAAGTCAACTAATCAGGATTTATACAAGAAACCCTGGTTAAACATAACAGATAAGCCTCACCATTGGGATTTATCCAACTATGATTTATGGCTTAGCATTTATGATTTGTATCCTGCCAGAATTGTGTAACTCCAGTGAGGCATAAATGCTGTCATCTGTGACTTATTGGACAAATCATAGCTTTGTAAAATATGTGAAGCTAGTCAGTGTGAAAATGTACATCAGCTGCTTAATCCTGGTAGGTGAGCTATGTTTGCAAGGTTTATATCCTGCCTTTCCCCCAGGAGCTCAGGATAACTTATATATATATATAGATCTCCTTTCCTTTGTGTCATTGTAACAATCAATCTGCTTTGTAGGTAGTGCTGTGAGAGATTGATTTGGCCATAAGTCATTCATGAGTTTCTGTGGTTGTCAACCTTGTGACGTAGCTGACTTTGGAAGCATGCTCAGATGCCTAACTATATGAGACTGTTCCCAGAGTGGACTTCAAAATTTAGCAATGGGTTCTCTGCCCGGTTGCTGGGTGGGCATGGCCATGGTGGGCGTGGCCTAGTTGGCCTCCTGCACTGGGGCGGGGGACTTTCCTTGAGCCTCCTGGAGGGCGAAAACAGCCTCCCCGGGCTCTGGAGGCTCTCTGGAAGCCGGAAACAGGCCCGTTTCCAGCCTCCTGAACTTCTGGGAGGCCCATTTTTTGCCCTCCCTGAGCCTCCGTGCATGCCCTGCCCTTACCTGCATCCAAAATGGGCCATGTGGGGACTTCTGGAAGGGGCGGGGCAGGGTGTGCAGAGCCACCCAGGGGTGGGATTTGGGGGTTCTCCAAACTGCACAGAATCCTAGCTAGGGGCTCTCCCGAACCCCTGTGAACCCCCAGCAGCCTACCCCTGACTGTTCCCCTCAATTGTCTCCCAAGGCCAATCCCACATACCATTGGATCAGCTGATGGAGGACTTGAAGTTGAAGCTTTCTAGGTCTAGAAGAGACCAACATCTTATCTGTTACCCTGTATTGAGTTAGAAAAGCCTAGGAATGTCAATGAGCAGGTACTCAACTTTTGCACTTTGGGTCAACAGGACACATAATCAAGGAGTACCAGGACCTCAATGCATTGTGGAATGGCAACTACACCACCATTGAACTGCCCTGGTCATATTATGGATGCGGCCATGCCATCTACAACAACGCTCTGTACTACCAGCGGGTGGGACGCAACATTGTTGTGAAGTAAGTAGCAATGGTAGCTTGATCTTGGCGGATAAGGCAAGACAGGCTCTCTGGAAGGAATCAGGAGAGAAAGCCAAAGAATTGTTTAAGCATTGGAAAATGTTCAGATAGGTCATCTGCTAGGGGATGTTCATATACCATCCCATTCAGGGTTACCCTAGCAGTGGGATTACTGCAGGATAAAGTATCTTAACTTACTGCACCTCTGTATGGTTTGCCAATTGCACCGTGGCAGATAGGACAGCACTCCAGAGGGGTAACATCATTGCCCAGAAGAACATGGGTTGCCCTCTCCCCTCTTTGGAAGAGCTTTATAGCTCCCGCTGCCTTAAGAAAGTTCAAAACATTCTCAAAGATCCATCTCATCCTGGGCACCCTTGTTTTTGAGCTATTACTACCTGGCAGACGGTACAGGACAATAAAAACAAAGACAATAGGCTGAAAAACAGCTTCTATCCCAGGGCAGTAGCTCTGTTGAATTCTACAGCATAGTGCAATATTAATGCAATATCAGGGGTTTTCAATTCAATGTATAGAATGCGAAGGGTGTGTATTTGTGTTTATTTTCACGGTCATGATGTGCACTGAAGATAGTGTTTGATTTCGTTGTACGAGGTGCAGTGACAATAAAGTAAACTAAACTAAACCAACATCACCCCCCAGTATTTCCAGGTAAAACAAAACCATGAGGAGGTGTTGCTCATCAGTGTGGACAGTGCTGAGATGGAGTGTTGGTCAGAATTGGTGTGAGGCAGCTTCTCCTGTTCTTGTTCTCTTGGATTGTGTGGCCTTCAAGTGGTCATTTCTAGGTTTGCAATTCTGGGTCCCTTTGCCAACTGAAAACCCATGTGTTTGTGTAGTATTATTGCTTTCTGCTCTGCAGAAATTGAAGTTGTGTTAGAATCTGGAAGTCTTATGGGGTTAGATGGGCAAATGATTGAAAGAGATTTTTTTTACCCCCATATTCAGGCTTGAGCCTGATCTACAGAACTTATGGATCTCCTTCCAGAAGTTGTGTCTCTGTTCTAGGGGCCACAACCAGTTGGCTTGTGCCCAGAACTAATCAGCAACTGCCACATATTCACCTGTCTGTCCATTAAATTGTACATTTGCTTAGGCAGAACAACATGCTTTGTTCCCCTTATCCCATAGCTACCAAAGACCCATCCCTTTTTTAAAAATGTTGGCTTGACATTGTACAGTTGATTCAAAGCTCCATGTAGCAAGCAGGGCTGTCCATCTGGATGGAAATGTGTGGGAGCTGAGATAGCTCAAGAGCTCTGGCCTAGTGCTGCTGGCTCACAAGGTCTCAGATGCAATGCATGAGTAGTTTCCCTGCTTCCTTGCCTTTGATGTGTGAGCCAAAAACAACATCGCCTAGTTTGAAAGCAGGTGTGGGAAGAAGTGGCAGACAGGAATTTTTGGCTAAAAAAAATTAACAAGTCATATGAAGCAGGAAGTTTTGCTTGTTGTTTGGATGCACTGAAAGGCTGGGGTTGTCTCAAAACTTGTAACATTTCTCCCAGAAGACACAGAAGAGAAGATGGGTGGAGGTTTGGATAGAATCTGACTTTATTTCAGATGTTTAGCTGTCTTCCAAGTGGTAGTTTTTTTATGAGCATAAAATTTTCCCTGCCGTTTCTCACCCCACCTCCCTTCCATGAAAGGACTCTTCTACCTGATTGTCAGAATGTTTCTGAGCTGTTTTTCCAGTTGGGAGGCACGGATAGCTACTTCAGCTGGTGGGAGTTTATTGTGGTAATCTTCCCATCACTCTGACTTCCACCTGGCTGCCCAGAGAGCCCAATCTTGAAAAAGGTCCCAAGGAGGAATTTCCTCATTATGTTTTTCCTTGGGATTTATTAGAAGCACGATAAGCAAGGGAGAGGATAAATGCAGTGACAAACAGGATATTAATCCAGACACCTGGATTGCATTGACAAAAGATAAATGCATGAGACTTTTCCTCCCACTTCCCTTTTCTTTGAATTTTAAAAGCAAAGTTTTTCAAGAAGGAAAAAGGAGGATTTCTTTAGTATTTGCTGTTCCCTTCCCATCTTCCTGAACAGTGTACAATCTGTTTCCCAGCAACAGAGGCTTCCAGAGGTGTGGACTTCCTCTCCCAGGATTCTCATCAATGGACATGCTGGTTTGGGAATTCTGGAAGTCAGATAACAGATCATCAGAGTTGGAAGGGACCTTGTAGGTCATCTAGTCCAACCCCCTGCCCAAGTGGGAGACCCTACACCATTTCTGACAGATGGGAATCTGATCTCTTCTTGACAGTCTCAAGTGATGGCGCTCCCACAACTTCCGAGGGCAACTTCTGTTCTGTTGGTTGATTGTTCTCACCGTCAGAAAGTTTTCCCTTATTTCCAGGTTGAATCTCTCCTTGTTCAGCTTCCATCTATTGTTTCTTGTCTGGCCTACAGGTGCTTTAGAAAATAGCTTGACCCCTTCCTCCTCTCTGTGGCAGCCCCTCGAATATTGGAAGACTGCTCTCCTGTTTCCCCTGGTCCTTCTCTTCCCTAGACTAGCCAGGCCCAGTTCCTGTAACCTTTCTTCATATGTTTTAGTCTCCAGTCCCCTCTTCTTCCTGGTTGCTCTTCTCTGCACTTTTTCTAGAGTCTCAACATCTTTTTATAGTTTGGTGACCAAAACTGGATGCAGTACTCCAGGTGTGGTCTTACATCTACAGTCCATACATATCTGGAAACTGCCAAGTTGAGAAACTCTATTTCATTAGACAATCTGTAAGACCTTTCTTATTGTGATTCTATGGAAAACAAAACCAATATATTCAGATTCCTTATTGCCCTTCGCTTAAACCTAAAGAAATCAGAAAGGAATTTATGTGAGGTGCCTTTATTGTGTTACTCATAAGTTTTGAAAACCAGGGTGCTGTCCTATTCTCTTGGATCAAGGGTCTTCAAACTTGGCAACTTCAAGACTTGTGGACTTCAACCCCCAGAATTCCTGAGTTAACATGACTGGAGGAGAAATTCTGGGAGTTGAAGTCCACAAGTCTTGAAGCTGTCAAGTTTGAAGACCCCTGTCTTGGATGATCATTCTCAGCTCTTTTCTGTCATCTTCCTTGCAGGTACCACTTTGAGACGGGCATATCCAAAGCACTGTTCATTGAGAACTCTTGGTACTATGAGCGCATGTATCTCTTCAGCACTTCCAAGTCGTATTTCAGCATTGCAGTGGATGAAAATGGTCTCTGGGTGATGTACCTTTCCCGGCCCGATGAGCACATCATGGTGGCAGAAGTCGATGAGGAGACATTTTCCGTATTGCGGCACATCAACACCACCTACCCGCAGTCCAAGGCTGGCAATGCCTTTGTGGCTGGCGGGGTGCTCTATATCACTGATAAGAACCACATGCATGTGGCCTTCACTTTGATCTCTTGCGCGAGAAGCAGCTGGATGCCCGCTTTGAGCTGAAACTGTCCCTTTCTTTGGAAGGGTTCGAACAGAAAGTGTCTCCAGGTTCAAATACAACCTTGGTACCGGTGTTGGCCATGCTCTCCTACAACTGGTTGAATAAGCATCTACATACCTGGGAACACGGGTTTCTCATACAGTACCCTGTCCACTTTCTTGTCTAGTGTTGGACAGCCTTTGAGTCACCCACACCTCTACAGTAAAGCAGAGGGCTTGTTTTGAGAACCTCTCTTCGAATTCCCATCTCCTGTTCAAAAAATGTCAAAACAAGGAATGTATCGGGATACAGATTACAATGGCTGGCATGTCCATTAGTTAGATCTGAGGACCACACTTTCAAAGTTGAGGGCAGCTCTTGGCACCCTGGAGTGCTGCTGGTCATCTCTGGTTGTTGGTTGGTTACAGAGGAGATGAATCTGCACCCACCTGCCCATGTTAAGGCAGTTGTAATAAGAATTCCCTATTAATGTAACCTGTAATCCTACCTGTTGCCTGATATGAAAATAATACAAGACATGCAGTCCCGTATTTGTGTCGTTCCTGTGCCTTCCTCTGTTTTTGTGTTTGTGTTTGCTGCAAAGACCACATGCACATACACACCAAAGTGCAAAGCCAACCTTATGATGGGAGAGAAGCAATAATCTTAAAGTGTTAGTGGAGCGCTCTGTATAAAGATGCTATTCTCACCCAGGGTATAAAAACATGTTGGGCAAAGCAAATTTTGCCATCACACAGTTGTACTCACATGGGATAAACACACAAGTGGTGGTTTTTATCGATTAAAAGGTAAAGGTTCCCCTCGCACATCTGTGCTAGTCGTTTCCGGCTCTAGGGGGCGCTGCTCATCTCCGTTACAAAGCCGAAGAGCCAGCGCTGTCCGAAGACGTCTCCGTGGTCATGTGGCTGGCATGACTAAACACCAAAGGTGCACGGAACATTGTTCCCTTCCCACCAAAGGGGTCCCTGTTTTTCTACTTGCATTTTTATGTGCTTTTGAACTGCTCAGTTGGCAGAAGCTGGGACAAGCACTCCGTTACATGGTGCTAGGGATTCGAACTGCTGAACTGCCGGACCTTTTTGATTGACAAGCTCAAGTGTCTTAGCTACTGAGCCACCGTGTCCCTATATTGATTGATTAGGAACCTCTATAAAATAAGCTCCTTAATTGTGGATGACATTGGCCAAATCCATCTTTTTTTAAAAAATTACATTTATATGCCCCCTTCTCCGAAGACTCAGGGCTTACAATTTTTGGGATACAACCCAGTGTGCTCAGCAATAGCCTTCATTCCATTGTATATGCCTGCTTATTACTAAGCGGCATTTTTACAAAGTCAGCTTATTGCCGCCAACCATCTTGGGTCCTTAATTTACCTACCCTGAGAGGATGGAAGGCTGAGTCACCCTTGAGCCTGGTGGGATTCGAGCCTACAGTAATTGTAGGCAGCTGGAACTTAAGTGCTAGGCATTTAACAGCCTGAGCTACCACGGCCCTCTCTATTTTCTCTACAAAGACTTGTCTATGATTAAAAAAAAATCTGTTGGAGCTTCCTTCACCTCATCCATTATTTAGACGAGTTCTTCACAGCTGGATTCCTTCCTGATAGGTTGCAACTACAAGTCCCAGAATATTCTAGTAAGCATGTAGATGTTACCATACTGGGATAAATCTCATTTAGATTAGCTGAAAGCTTTCTCCTTGCAAGCTTGCACATGTCTTTCATCTAGCACCTAGCTATATTTCTGTGCTTTTTAAAAAAACACACCCAAACGCCTGAAATTCTAGAAGAAGGATTTTCAAATTAACACGGTATCAGTTAAAAGCTTATTAAAAAGCAGAAGTTTAAGATAGGAATGCTATCCCAGTAAGATGAAAGTTTTTGCCCCACAGATAAAAAATGCTGCAAGAATTCCATTAGCAAACTGGAGTTCCAAAAGCATTTAACTTTTTTCACCCTTTCTGGGCAAGAAGGATTCCGTCAAAACCAGTCTTGGTATCAACATCTTCCAAAGCCCCCTGATAAAATGTCAACTCTACATCCCTGAGGCCAAGTCCTGTGAAATAAAAGGAATTTATTTAACTTCCAAAGATAAAACTAACAAATGATAGTTGCTTTCTTCTCATATACATACTTCACAGCTTGCAGTTTAAAATTGCTTTTAGGCAAAGGTGCAATTTATCCCACCGGCTTATGTTTCGCTCGTACAGTACAGCACATACACGAACACTCACAAGAGGGAAAAATAATAATACAATTCATCAACATTGAAGTACACAGACATCGGCTGTTTCTCTTAGTAAGAATGTGTTGGCTTGTTTAGAACAGAGAAAAATACGTCTAGATATGACAAGAGCTAGTATATTACAAGCAAACAAGAGTGACCTCTGCATAGTTTATACAATTACGCTGCGGAAGTTGGTTTAAATTTGTCAACTCTTTCCTAGCTGGCCATGTGGAAGGCTGATATCAGTTTCTCTCAAATGAGCGGTAGATGCGTTTGCTACTGCATTCTCCCACAGTATTATTTAATTAAGAGTTGTGTGTATATGTGTATATGTGTGTTTACTGGCCCAAATAAAACTCAAGTGATGATGAGATGCTAGCTATAGTTTCTTGAAAACTTTTGGTGTCCACAATACATTCATGATCAAAATGACAAGGCTGAAAATAAATGGAGGGAAGAGGAGGAACCCTAAAAGTAGAATGTGGTATGAGATGAAGGTCTTCAGAAGACATAGAAGTCCTGCATCATCTCTTCTGTCACTTTTCCCTCTTGATTCTTCTTTCATCCAGGGTACTGAGAAATGAGGACACTCACAGCAAACGAGGGGCTAAATATTGCACAAAGATACGCTGGGAACATGGAAAGACCAGGATTTGATTTTGGACGGCAATATTGTGATTCAAAAATGTTGACCATCCATAGCGATCAACATGAACGTGCAATTTTAGAAAAAAAAAGAAACTGATTCTATAGTAACTGCGTAATGTAGCGTATCTCGGTTATTAGGTGCATTGATGCTAACTGGAGAAGGATCTCAACATTAAATTAAATTAAAAAATCAACAACCCTCAACACTGAATTAAAAACAACAACCCTGCTGAGCCACCAAATCATTCCTCATTGCACATTAGCCCACAAATAGTGCATTCGTCACATTGTCATTCATTATAGGACCCCAAGAAATGATTACAAATTAAAAAAAAAATAACACCCTAAAAATTACACTCCCTCAGAAATCCTTACCTCCCCTTTCATAACCAGAAGGGAAACAGACACTATTCAAGTGAGGGAGGACATGACAGTTGAAAGAAGAACAGTGAAAAGGCCAACTACATCCCCAGAAAAATCTAACTCTGAAATAGGGCATGCTTTCCTCAACAAACCACGATTGGTGCCCCTCCTAGAGTGCCACTGCACTGCTTGAAATGAACGTGCATGTGTAAACCTTGCTCTTCCTGCTACTTCAATACTGGCATTAAATGTTGCACTAATTTCTCGGGAAGCCAAGTGTAGAAACGCGTTCCTTGTAACTCTTGAGGGGAGGCCAGGCCTCCTCCTTTTGATGGGGCGGCTGCCGAGGCTACATAATGTCACAGAGGTCTGAGGGGATATTGAAAGCGTTGGGTAAAACCCTCATTTTCAAAGTGCCGTCTGCGCCGCAGGAGAAAATGCGGTTGCCTGGGGCCATTTCGATCTGCATGACTCCTGTACTCAGGTTGCGGAAGATGGATTGCTTAGCGTGTTCGTGTTTGAAGGAATGGATCAAACCGTAGCCAGTCAGCCTCCAGACCTAGGGTAAGAGTGTTTTTGTTAAAAAGCAGACAGGCAGGAAAACCAGACAGTCAATATCCAGGAACTGGCTTGTTTAACTATTGTGGAGTGCTTGGTGTCCAAGATCAAGCAAGCTCAGAGAGGATCAACGACTCCTCTCTGAGCTTGGTTGATCCACCAAGCTCAGAGAGGAGTCGTTGATCCACTGTTCAACCCTGAGCTAAAAATATTCTCTTCTAACGCTTAACTGTTGTCTGATGCATGGATGAGCTGCTGTGGTGCAGTGGTTAGAATGCAGTATTGCAGGCTAATTCTGCTGACTGCCAGCGGTTCGATCCTCACCGGCTCAAGGTTGACTCAGCCTTCCATCCTTCCAAGGTGGGTAAAATGAGGGCCCAGATGGTTGGGGGCCAGTGTGCTCTGTAAACCGCTTAGAGAGAGCTGTAAATCACTGTGAAGTGGTATATAAGTCTAAGTGCTATTGTTACTGATTCAGACCTTCCTTGTGATTAGTTCCACTATCAAACTAACAGAATAACAGAGTTGGGAGGGACCTTGGAGGTCTTCTAGCCCAACCCTCTGCTAAAGCAGGAGACACTATCCAATCTTTTCTTAAAAGCCCCCTGTGATGGAGCACCCACAACATCTGGAGGTAAGTCATTCCACTAGTTAACTGTTCTTGTCTTGCTTTCAGGTGCTTTGGGAAATAGGTTGACCCACATTCTTTGTGGTGGCCCCTTAGATATTGGAACACGGCTATTACGGCACCCTTCGTCCTTCTTTTCATTAAACTACTCTTAATGTTAAGACCTTCTTCTCTGTGCCATCCCTTCAGGGACATGGAAAGGCTATCTTGGCCTTCTCAAAGCTAAGCTTCACTCATGCCCTCCATCTCCCTTCCTAAGACTTGGCTCCCAGCCCTCCGTCCTTCTTGTTGTCATTCCTGGATTGGAAAAGTGGACAAACTCACCTTTACGTTGCCTTCTGCAGAACCTGTGCAGAAACATTCTTCTGAGGAGTCCAAGGCAAGGGCCTTGATTGCAGAATCATGTGCCTGAAATGTGTGAAGGGCCTGCCTCTGCCGGATGTCAAAGATGGAGATATGGCCTTTCCTGCCTCCGGAAATCAGCAGCTGATGTTTCGGTGCATACTGAAGCACTGTGGCACCATGTTCATGACACGTGAAGGCTAAGAGAGAAGACAATCATCCAGATGGTTCTTAGAAATGGTCATAAGCCTCAACAGGTCCCTCAACGGAGTAATGTAAGAACAAGGGGAGTCAGGGAGACAGCAAGTAGGTGGAACTTGTGCATCTGTATCAGCTTTTCCCATCCTACTATCCTTCAGATAATCTGTTGGAAAAACAATCTGCAGAATTGTCCCAAGGGTGCTTCTTCAAAAGGCAACTGGTCTTTCTTGTTTTTGCTTGAAGACCTTTTTGCTTCTTCAGAACTGAAGAAGCTTCTTGGATAAGAAGCAAAATGTCTTCAAGCAAAAAGAAGGAAGTCCAGTTGCCTTTGAAGAAGTGCCTTTGGAACAACCATGACCTGGATGACTGAGAATCTCCATCGACAATCTACAGAACTCCCTAACTAGCATCTTGGATCATATAGTTCAGTGGTGGCTAACCTTTTTGGGCTCCTGTGCCAAAAATTGTGCGTGCGCTTTCCCCAGAAGGCAATGCGTGCACACACCCCACCCCCTACGCATGCGCACGCAATTCCACCCCCCGCTCCCCCTTACCTGCACTGCGCATCCCAGCTGACTTTCGGCCCATTTTAGGCCTTTTTCGGTCTCCCAGAGGCTTGAGGAAAGCTTCTGCAGGCTTTGCAGGCCGAAAAATGGGCCCGTTTCGTCACTTCTAGTATTTCTGGAAATACAGGAAGTGATGAAATGGGCCTATTTTTTCAGCCTGTAAAGGCTTTCCTCAAGCCTCTGAGAGGCCAAAAAAGGCCTCAAACAGGCTGAAAATAAACTGTGAGGCGTGCGCATGAGCAGTGAGGTGCGTTTGTCTGTGGCTCGCATGCCAGCACAAATGGCTCTGCATGCCACCTGTGGCAAGTGTGCCATAAGTTTGCCATCACGGATACAGTCTGTGGGCAATTGTCCTAACATATCTGGTGGGCAGCATGTTGACAACATTTGATTGTGGGTTGACAGTGGGAATATAGATTTCAGCACTAAACAATGCTGAAATCTATATTCCTATTTTCCAAAAGATGTCTCCCAACAATCTATTTTTCTAAAGTCTGCTTTGAAATGCATCTGGAGTGTACATCAGAGGCAATATTCATAGGATATGACTTGTCAAACCATTGTGTATTCAACCCTAGTCATCTAGGTTCACCATGATTCACCAACTAGAGTGGCAGGACTGACATAACACACATACAAGCAAGCCCACCTTATGGCTTAGGACAGGAGTCTTCAAACTTGGCAACTTTAAGACGTGTGGACTTCAACTCCCAGAATTCCCCAGCCAGCATGGTTTGGGTGAGGAATTCTGAGAGCTGAAATCCACAAGTTGTAAAGTTGCCATGCTTGCAGGCTCCGGTTTAGAATGTCTTCTGAACCTGGTTACATTCAGAAAGCTATTCTATTTGCTAGGAGGTAGAAAAAAAAATAGATAACCAACATTCGGAGGATGAGGAGTGCTTTCAGATGATTGAAATCACACGATTATTTAATCGATTGCTGTCTTCTAATATTAGCTGTGCCCAAATGCAAATTCCAGACCAATCAAAGAGCAAGAAAAATGAACAATAAAACAATGGAATTGAAAGCCCTCCCTAGGTGACTGCAGTGGTTAAAGGAATGCATTCTGACACTCTGCATTTCTGTCTCAGGGTAAGCCTGCAAATTCAGGATTTCTTTTTCTTTTTAAGATAAAAGTTCAGTCTGCAGTTGAAAACCTGGAGCCCCCTTTCCTGCTTCTTCCACCAAATTCCTTTGCATCTTCAGAAGGAGGGGAAAAAAATCCATCAGCCATCTCTGTCAGGGACAGCTGGTTGCTCTCTTAACTTTTCACATTCTCTGGCCACGCACAGATTATGGGTCCTAGAAGCTACCTCATCCTCCACATTTGCGCATGGCTTGGGCTCTTATCATGCTGATTAGCTGGTGTTTTGTCTACTTCAGAGACAGGCAAATTCTGCCGACTCTCTTTCGAGGTCTTTCAGAGCAGAGGCTGTGGGGCAGGAAGCAACGGGCTCGCTCAAGGAGAGGAAAAGAGAAGGGAGAGGTTGGTGAGGGCCAAGTTTTATAATGGAAATTCTCAAACTGATCCTGTTGATTCGGGAAGGTTTATAGGCCACCAAACTTCTGAAGGAAGACTTTAGTTCTGCCTGTGAGAAACACATAGGATGGTTAAGGGAGCAGGCTAGAAAGTGGGTGACTGGGAGTTCTAGTCCTGCCTTAGCCCTGAAAGCCAGCTAAGTGACTTCGGGCCAATCACCAGGGGACTGGGAATTCTAATCCCACTTTATCCATGAAAGCCACCTTTGGGCCAATCACCAGGAGACTGGGAGTTCTAGTTCCGCCTTAGCCATGAAAGCCAGCTGAGGGACTTTGGGCCAATCACTAGGTGACTAGGAGTTCTAGTCCTGCCTTAGCAATGAAAGTTAGCTGACTGACTTTGTGCCAATCACTAGGTGACTAGGAGATCTAGTTCCACCTTAGCCAGGAAAGCCAGCTGAGTGATTTTGGGCCAATCACCAGGGGACTGGGAATTCTAATCCCACCTTATCCATGAAAGCCACCTTTGGGCCAATCACCAGGAGACTGGGAGTTCTAGTTCTACCTTAGCCAAGAAAGCCAGCTGAGTGATTTTGGGCCAGCCATCAGGTGACTAGGAGTTCTAGCTCCGCCTTAGCCATGAAAGCCAGCTGGGGACTTTGGGCCAATCACTAGGTGACTAGGAGTTCTAGTCCTGCCTTAGCAATGAAAGTTAGCTGACTGACTTTGTGCCAATCACTAGGTGACTAGGAGATCTAGTTCCACCTTAGCCAGGAAAGCCAGCTGAGTGATTTTGGGCCAACCATCAGGTGACTAGGAGTTCTAGCTCCGCCTTAGCCATGAAAGCCAGCTGGGGGACTTTGGGCCAACCACTAGGTGACTAGGAGTTCTGGTTCTGCCTTAGCCATGAAAGAGTGACTTTGGGCCAGTCGTTCTCTCTCAGCCCAACTCACCTCACAGGGTTACTGCTGTGGGGAAAACAGAGGAAGGATTATTATGCATGCTCACCCCTTAAGTTATTTATAGAAACAATAAGGCTGGGATACACGGATGAAATAAACAAAAGAAAGCTAAACAAAATAGGATTCCCCTTGAATCATTTTACTTACATCAAGATGTATGGCAAGAAACCTACCATGTATGAGGTTGTTAGAGGATGACACCAAGGTGTCCCACAAGCACACATTTCTGTAAAAGAAAACACACCCATGTAAGAGCGTTAGTACTCAACAGTCACCAAACCAGGGGTAGGCGGCTACCGGTTTGCACCGGTTTGGGCAAACCGGATGTTAATTTTACATCTGGTTCACCGAACCGGTAGTTGCAACAACCGGTTGGCCCCGCCCAGCCCCTCCTCTCTCCTCCCTGGAGTCTCCACACAGCCCGTTTTGGATCCCAGGTAAGTGCAGGGCCTGGGGAGGGTGAAAAGCGGGCCTCCTGGAGGCTCCGGAAGGCTAAAAATGGCTCTGTTTCTGGTCTGCAGAGAGCCCCTGGAGTCTGGGGAGGGAGGGAAACGGGCCTTCTGGAAGATCCAAAACAGGCCCATTTCTGGCCTCCAGAGGGCCTCAGGACCTCAGGGAGGCCATTTTTGCCCTCCTGGAGGCTTGAGGAAAGTCTCCAGAGTCCGGGGAGGGTGAAAACGCCCCACCTGGCACTGTGGTGCAGGAGGCCAACTAGGCCATGCCCACCATGTCCATGCCCACCCAGCAGAGAACTGGTTGCTACATTTTTTTGAAGTCCACCCCTGCACCAAACCCACATTGGGTGACTGTCCCCACCCAGCTTGTTTTTCTGAACACACCGGTTGTCGTTGGACTGTCCAGATGTGGCCACTAGACTCGAAGAGGTAACGAAGGCGAAGTCACTTGTGGTTTTGCTGTGGCACTGCCAGCTCTGTAAAAACAACAACAACAACACAAGAACAACACCCACAGACACAGTGCGTTCAGTGGTAGGGTACAAGCCTGCACATCCTACATTCAGATGGTCCAGCCATCCCATCTTCTCAAGCCAAACAGCTGGAACCCCCATGAGAGCTAACAATTGCCAGTCTATATATATTCTCAGCTGTAAAGCACAGGGAACGAAAAAAAAGGAGCTTAATTAACACTCTCATTCATAATTATAATCTTTTTCTCGCAATCGCTAAGGGGAGAGCAATCTAATTAAAATATGACACTTGGAAAGGACAAGATGTTTCCTCGTCTCTGTGTACCATCTAAAATGGATTTCAAGGATTAGAAATCAATGCTCATCATTAGCCATCTGGAAGTCTTGCAGCTGATAGGATCCATAAGCGGAGTGATGAAAGTCCAGAAAATAAATAAATAAATAAAACAAGCAAGCAAGCAAGCAAGGACTTTAGGGGGGAAGGCAGAAAAACACAGGCAGTAACTTTTTTCTTCCAGTGTTGGGTGATTCATTCCTTCCCTCCTTTGATTTTTTCTAAGGTTTTCCTTCTCTAGATCTTCTCAGCCCTATCAACAAGCTTTAACTTAAACATATATACCTTCCAGTAGAGTTTTTTCCCCTACTAGGCCAGGTATAGCTCGCCAAATTGTCTTCTGACTTCCAAAAGTTCAACAAATGGACATTTTATCACAGTGATGGCTAACCTTTTCAGCACCAAGTGCCAAAGCACCTGCGCACGTGCATCCCGAAAACGCAATGCATGCATCTCCATGCATGCGCCGTCCCTGTGCATGCACCCTCCCCCGCATGCAGGCCCCCTGCGCATGCATGTAGGTCCCCTGTGCATGTCTCCTGTGCATGCCCCCCGCCCCCCTGCATGCACAGCAGAGACCCGAAGGCCAGCTGGCTGGCAGGAGGTGTGCATGCACGCATGGCAGAGCTGAGCTCGGATGACAGCTTGCATGCCCGCAGAGAGGGCTCTTCCATGCCACCTCTGACACACGTGCCATGGGTTCGCCATCATGGCTTTATCAGATGGGAAAGAATGGAATGACTTGAGGTCTCCCAAGAAGACACCAGAACAATGTTTGTCAACCTGGACAACTTTGTGATGGGTGGACTTTAACTCCCAGACTTCTTCAGCAAGCAAGCTGATTAGGGAATTCTGGGATTTGAAGACCACAAATCTTGAAGTTGCCAACACCGCACCAGATAGGTGCAGTGCTTATATATGTATATAAATATGCAAGCACATTTGACTTACAGTTAGATTCTAACAGCTTGAAGAGCGGATGGTGGCTTTATATAGTTCTTACAGAGCAGGGTGGGACTAGAAAATCAGACTCATTTAATACAAATTGCCCAGCAATCTTACTTTCCTAATCCAGCTGATGTCCACTTCATCAGACGGGTTAATAAAGAAATTACTGAGCAATCTGTATTAAAGGAACCTGATCTCCTCTATTTACTACGTGTCTCAGTCGAAAGCAGAACATTAAAAAAAAAGTGCAGATTTCTTCTGATTACTTACCAGATAGGGTTTAGGATTACTTGAAGTTTGGTTTACTTGCCAAATGCTTAAGAATCCTTCTCCGTCAGCCACCCCACACTGCAAGAGACAAATGTTACACATCAGTGGCTCTGTGAGCGTGCTCCAAAAAGCCACTCATAAATGTTCATTTATCAAGAGCAATTTTACTTTTTTTCTACCCCCTAATCGAAAGTAGGGCCTATTTCAATCTAGTGATCATGTCCAACATTTAGGGTTCCTGTCGTCGAATACAAGGCTGAGTTCATCCTTTTCTCAATTTTATCGGCTTTAAGACATGCCCTTGCATACCACTCGGAGGCTTCAGCTGGTGCAGAATGCGGCCGCGCAGGTAGTGTTGGGAGCCTCCCGATACTCCCATGTTACACCCCTCCTGCGCGACTTGCATTGGCTTCTGGTTGCCCCCCGGGTGAGATTCAAGGTTTTAGTGTTAACATTCAAAGTCCTACATGGCATGGGTCCAGGATACTTACGAGAACGACTCCTCCCAGTTTCAAGTACCAACCACCGGATGCGGGCGCATAGGCAGGGCCTCCTCAGGGTGCCGTCCATGACTCAATGTTGCTTGGCGGGGACTCGGGAGAGCCTATTCTGTGGCGGCCCCACTTTATGGAATCTCCTTCCACTGGAGCTCCGGCTTGCTCCTGATCTCCGTACCTCCCGCCACGAGTTAAAAACCTGGCTGTTTTTACAATCTGGGCTATGCTGACTCCTTGGGTTTTCTTGATTTTAATCTATGGGGGTTTTAATGTTAATTTGGCTTAGTTTGTTTAATACGCTTTTTAGGTAATTTATTGTTGTATTTTCTTTTAATCTGTGAGCCGCCCCGAGTCCTTTGGGAGGGGGGGGGCATATAAGTCGAATAAATAAATAAATAAATAAATGAATGAATGAATGAATGAATGAATGAATGTGGTGGTGGAAGAGCTGCCCTGCTGGAAAATCCCCCCTTTCAGCTAAGAAAGAGAGAAATTCAACTACTAATGGAACACTGATGATGTAACCTAGTCAGGTAATTAAATGTCTATAAGCAAACAACCCAGCTCTGAGAGCACCAAAGACCCCATAGTGCGCTTCACTGCTCTTCCCCTCTTCCTCCTCTCCATTCCGCCACTCCCTTCTAACACTGATAGCAATAGCAATAGCACTTAGACTTATATACCGCTTTATAGTGCTTCACAGCGCTTTCCAAGCGGTTTACAGAGTCAGCATACTGCCCCCAACAATTTGGCTTCTCATTTTACCCACCTCGGAAGGATGGAAGGCTGAGTCAACCTTGAGCCTGGTGGGATTTGAACTGCCAAACTGTAGGCAGCTGGCTGCAGTAGAAGTAGCTTGCAGTACTGCACTCTAACCACCGCGCCACAGAGGCTCCTGATGATGTTACATAGTTGGGTAATGAGACGTCTGCTTGCAGGGTCTTGGGGTCACACAATTATACTTTTCAATGGTTTTCCTAAAGACTAGAGTTACTTCCGATTTTGGCTAAAGCTGCACTATAGTTCGCTTAATGGCCGTGTTCATTTAATGACCATGGTCTTTCGTTTTGTATCTGTTTTGTAAGGGAAAGCCCTTACCTTATTGCCCTGAGGATTGAAATACATTCTGGTAACCCTGGCATTGCCTGCTTGACGGAAGCAAACCAGCTGCTGAGGCCTGGTCCATTCAAACATTCGGACGCTGCCATCCTGGGCTCCAGTAAGATCTGGAAAACCATCCCAAGTGCCCAAACAAGAAATTGTGATTAACACATAATAACAAAACAGAGAAACAACAACAGAATAATGGAGTTGGAAGGGGCCTTGGAGGTCTTCTAGTCTAACCCCTTTCTCAAACAGGAAACCCTCTAACATTTCAGACAAACTAGGGCATACAAAACATTTGCCAGACCAATACTTGAATACAGCCATCAGTCTGGAACCTGCATTACGTATCTGATATTAATACAGTTGAGAGAGTCCAGAAATATTTCACAAGAAGAGTTCTCCACTCCTCTACTCGTTGCAGAATACCTTATGCCACCAGACTTGAAATGCTGGAAAACCTAGAACTACGCCGCCTTCGGTCTGATCTAAGTATAGTATATAAAATCATACACTGCAATGTCCTACCTGTCAATGAATACTTCAGCTTCAACCATAACAATACAAGAGCACACAATAGATACAAACTCAAGGTAAACTGCACCAAACTTGATTGCAGGAAATACAACTTCAGCAACAGAGTGGTCAATGTCTGGAATACTCTACCTGACTCTGTGGTTTCTTCCCCAAACCCCAAAACTTTAACCTTAGACTGTCTACTATTGACCTCACCCCTTTCCTAAGAGGTCTGTAGGGGGCGTGCATAAGCGCACCAACATGCCTACCGTCCCTGTCCTATTGATTCTTTTTATTTTTCTTATATGTATCCATTTCATGTAATCATAACTATGTCTATACTTATAAAGCAGTGAAAGGGAAGGAGAAATGCAAGAAGTAGAAATAGTGAATTCTGTTCAAGTGGACTGCCTCTGGCTTTAGGTTTGATCCTTTCATCACCGCCCGACCTTATCTCTCCGTCATTTGAGCTGTCAGTCAGAAGAAGTACTTACAATATTGATGGAATGGGTGAGATGTCATTCTCTTGACGTTGTTCAAATTCCTTTTGATGAGCTGTGTGCGAAAGCAATTAAATTCACCATCAGCTTGGTTGCTCAGAATAGCTCATGTTTGTAACAAAAATAAAATTGTATGCCCTTGCAATATTTAATATTAAAGCCCCAGTGTATATAAAAGTGAATCTTGGGGCCATTTGCTCCTAAGATACCCATGAAAGAAATGTTAAGGATAAAAGAAAGAATCTGGTAATTTACTACCATCTAGTGGCTTAGTAAATGTACATCATGTAGCAGCATTTTGCAGTCCTCATCTAACAAGTTTACAGGATCGATGCTCCATCCATCCATCCATCCATCCATCCATCCATCCATCCATCCATCCATCATATATGTATAATACAAAGATGTCCTAGACATTGGTATTTGAACAAAGATCGTTTTAACATTTGCATTTTATTATGTTCTACTAATCTAGATGAAATGTTAGTATATATTGTTAGTCCATATATGACATGCCATATGATAAATAGATCTACCTATCTATCTATCTATCTATCTATCTATCTATCTATCTATCTATCATCTTCTACCTACTTATCTACTTCTATCTTCTCTCTGTCTCTCTGTCTCTCTCTCTCTCTCCATACATATCCTGCCTTTATTACTTAACTAGCTCTATACCCATGCTTCGCTATGAAACTGTGTGATCAGGCTTAGCTTTTGGGGAGGAAAATAAAGGGAAAAAAATTCTGCCTCTGCCTACCAGCACCCATTAGTATTCATCTGGCTAGCATCCTGTCAGTGTGTGAGAGAGTTGAGGGCTGTTTGGAAACTGAAACAGTATTTGCTGTGTGAGCAAGAAGGAGACAGCAAGGAGCCTGGGCGTGGCTTAGCTCAACTGTTCTGTACTAAAGCTATTTGCTGCTGTGAAAGTACAACTGAAACTGAAACTCCTCTCCTCTGCTTGTGTTTTGCATTTGGAAGATATTTCTTTTCAGGTGGGGAGGGGGAGTAGAACTCCTTAGCATCAGAGTGTGTTAATAATAATATAGGAAATACTAATGCTCTGATGGTCATTTCAAAAAATCCTTTCTTAGTGAGCACCTAGAAGCCAAGAGGAACATACGTGCCAAAATTCAATTTTGTCGGCTTTATGGTTCTGGAGATTTTTTGATGATGCATATTTTGCTTTTATATATATAGATAAGTAACTCAAGGCTGTAAACACACACACACACACACACACACAAATACGTAGGTCATCCATTGTGGATGGAAGATGAAGAGACAAAATATTTGATGATAGTAAAAGAGAGGAGAATGTGCAAAGAGAAGTTACTTACTATACCAGCTCCGGTACTGGTTTGCCCGCTGCCCAACCATGGCATTGACGAAGTGGACAGATTTGAAACGTGCTGCATTTGAGCCACTGCAAAAGATGCAGCACTGGACTGTGTCAGCGTGGTGGTGGAGCCACGAAAGTCCACATCGTCTGAACTACCAAAAAAAGGTGAAAAATAGAATATTGGAACCTTACCGCTAAGATTGAAAGAGCAGCAATTTCAAGCATTCAGAATCTTGGTGAGACTTCACTCACCTAAGCAATGTTTAGCATCTCTCAAAAATGGGCAATTTAGGAAAAACAATGGACTGATGTTTAATTTGGACCAAAATTAAGGATTTTTGGGGAGGAGAAGAGCCATATCAATAAGAGGACAAAGACACAATTTCAACACGGCAAGGGACAGACCAGAAAAGATTGGAAAGAGTCTATCTTTTGCCCTGTAACTTTTAGTTAGATTTGTCTAAATCTTGTAAGAATTAAGAAGTTGGACCACAACTGGGCTAGGATCTCTGCTTAACCATGGGTTAGGGAGAACTGGGTTAGATCTTGGTTGATCATGGGCTGGGAGAACTGGATTAGATCCTTGTTGACCATGGGTTAGGGAAAACTAGCTTAGATCTTTGTTGACCATGGGTTAGGGAGAACTGGGTTAGATCTTTGTTGACCAATGGTTAGGGAGAACTGGGTTAGATCTTGTTGACCATGGGTTAGGAAGAACTGGATTAGATCCTTGTTGACCATGGGTTAGGGAGAACTGGGTTAGATCTTTGTTGACCAATGGTTAGGGAGAACTGGGTTAGATCTTGTTGACCATGGGTTAGGGAGAACTGAGTTAGATCATTGTTGACCATAGGTTAGGGAGAACTGGGTTAGATCTTTGTTGATCATGGGTTAGGGAGAACTGGGTTAGATCTTTGTTGACCAATCGTTAGGGAGAACTGGATTAGATCCTTGTTGACCATGGGTTAGGGAGAACTGGGTTAGATCCTTGTTGACCATGGGTTAGGGAGAACTGGGTTAGATCCTTGTTGACCATGGGTTAGGGAGAACTGGGTTAGATCTTTGTTGACCATGGGTTAGGGAGAACTGGGTTAGATCTTTGTTGATCATGGGTTAGGGAGAACCGGGTTAAATCTTTGCTTGACTATGGTACTGATGAGCTGACCAATAGGCCAAGCTACCCTATAGGGTTGGCAAAAGGAAGGGCTTTCCCTTGAGGCCCATGAAAAAAGGGAGATGGATCTACACATAATAACATCAATAAAAACTGGTGAGACCATCCAACCTTTTCGATTCCCTGTCAAACTCTTCTCCAATCCATATGTACGGCTGTGCGGCCAAGAGAGCAGACACGTCCAGTTCTTGCACATCGTGGGTGGAAGCTAAAACGATCTCATTGATGTTTGCCTGCACAAGACCCCATTTCCCCCCCCAGGCCAAAGCTTAGGTGTTAGAGGCCTTGAGTCAAGCCAAAGGTTAATGCAACAGAGATAGCCACGGCTTCAGCAGGCCTTACCTTATTCACTGCAAACGCGAGGATCATATCCGATTCCTTGTGTATGATTTTGGCTCTTCCTCCTGGGTAGCCAAGTTCTGCCTCCACCTGGAACAAAAGGGAAGCCCTCCTTTTGCAACAGGTGCATTGAAACAGGTCACAGAAGTGAGTGAACACCCGTGAGAGAAGCCTTCAAGAGAAGCCCAGCAATCATGGCTCTTTTTTAATGTGTCTTTCCAAGAAAATTTTCAGATGCTCCAGTGTGCAAGCTGGCATGCAGAGATGGAACAACTACCTGTCTGAAACAGTACAGGGTTTCCTGATTGAGATTGAGCAGGGGGAGTTAGATTAGAGGTCCCTTCTTTTCTAGACTTCTGTTATTCTGTAAGAATTCTGTTATTCTGTTTAGGATTTGGTCCTTAGTTTTCACAGCGCCCCACTTGCATTGCCTCCAATGGTTAGTAGAAAGAGTTAAAACACCTGGGAGAGAATCTCAGCGTGCTTGTTAATTTTGCATTAGGAAAAGGAAGGCAGGAAAGCGAGCTACAGTATAGTTTTCTTTTTTCTTTTTAATTATAGTAAAGTTTTAGCGAGATGGGATAATACCTTGGCTTTGCCATCTTCTGCTGGGCTGCTCTGTTTTGTGACATGCTCCTCGCTGTCTTCTACAGACTACACAACAGCATAGATGAACAACACATGCACAAAACACACATGTATATAAAAAGGGGAAAAAAATGAAAAACCTTCCATGTCAGTGGTGAAGTGGACATCTCGTTCTTCATTTATTTATTTGTGTTTTTTTTTCCAATCCCACCTTTATTCCTTTCATAGGTAACTCAAGATGGTGGGCCTAATTACTTTTAATGAAACTATGCTCAAGCCCATTTCCTATTTTATAATCTATCAGGGATGACCCAGGATACAGCTGCATTATGGCCAAAATATTTGGAGGGCAGAAGTGAAATATATTGCCAAAACAAAATTAAAATGAGTAGCAACTGATATAAATAAGAGTAACACAAAGTGTCCCTGGAAAAACAGAATTTAATAATTGGAGTTATTTCACTAACCTCACTTTGCTTTCTCTTCTTGGTGAATGTGTATCGAATGAAAGTATCTTGCAATAATTCTTGTTTCACCAGAAAATGCCACAATCTCTTAGCTGGCAATGCTGAGTAATCTTTTGATCTATGTGGTAGTGGAAAAAGGAAGGTATTTTATTTCTTTAATCATGGCAAGAACAGATAGAATCCAAATAAAACACTGTTACAAATAGTCACAGATTCTTAAAATGGATTGCCTTTTATTTTTTGCTGTAAAAAAACAACAACTGTTTCCTCTTCGGAAATCTCATTTAAGAAGCTGACATCTGCTGTTAAGAAGCATGAATTTAATTCCTTGGAAATAATTAGGTCTAAAACTCAGAATCCTGGCTGCACAAGATCAAGAAGGTTGTTGTTTTCAAAAATGATCAAAGCTGTTAAGTACATTCTAAGCATTCCCAGAATAGAATTGGCTACTGGAATTTCCAGGAACAAATGACTTTAATGAGCTGTATTCGTTAAATAATGTCTTAGCATCTGCTAGTAAAAGAATTAAGTTACTGCAAGTGGAATGTTAAAATTTTCTTGGAAACTGAGGTCAATGTTCCCAGATCTGGTACCTTCCTAATGAGACCACCCACGCTTCTCATTGAATGGTCAAAAGCCATGCTAATTGACCACAGTGATCAAAGGCCATGCTGATTGGAATTCCAGAAGCTCCCAAAGGTGCTTTTCCAAAAGACAAATAGACTTTCTTGGTTTTTCCTCTGAAAACGTTTCCCTTCTCATCCTCGAAGCTTCTGCCATTCAGTTCTTCGAAGAATGGAAGCTTCTTGGATGACAAGTAAAATGTTTTCAAAGGAAAAAAATATCAAGAAAGTCCAGTTGCATTTTGGAAAAGCACCTTTGGGACAACCATGGATGATTCAGACTCTCCATAGACATTCCAGAAGCTGCATCTCTAATACATCTGGAGAAGAATGGTTGGAGGACATGGATTCTCATCAAAGCTTAGAACAGATTCCTCCCATAAGTCCTTTCCAGTTGTGCTAAGAAAATGGCCCTAGCCAGCTTGGCCAGGAAATCTGGAACTTGGTAGTCCTGGCACATCTGGAAGATCAACCTCAGATGTCCCCTCCTCCTTTAAAATAACGCTTCTTACTTAAATGGTGTGTTTTCAGGATCAACCATTGCCTTGATTCGGGCCGCAGCTGCGCCGGCTCCCATCCCAAGTTCGGGAAAACAAGTATTGATGTAATCTGGTGGGGGACCTTCAAAGCGGTCCATTCTTTCTTGTAGGATCTGTTCCCAATTCTCCAGATTTTTAATCACAGCAGTACCCAGAGGTGATGTGACGGGAAGCTCTGAAACAGGAACATTTGTTTGTGGTTCGTTTAATCCCAAACAAAACACACGCCCATTTCTGAACACCTCTGTTTAAGGAAGATTAAAATTCCTCAAACATCTCTGCTTTGCTTTATTTATTTAAGATATTTATATAGTCGCCCAAATTATAGGGAGCATCTTCTCTGTGTTGTGGTTCGCCCACAGCCTGTGCAGATGGCAGCGCAATCGGGCAGTGGGGAAGAACGGGGACCAGTCCAGGACTCAAGACAAGGGTCCTGCGCCTGATGCAGAGATGAGGCCAGGACCATCTGGGGGTGGGTGCTGACTCCGGAGCCTCCAGAGTCTGGCAGCAGAGAGGCAGAGGAACAAGTGTGCGCAGAGCTGCTAGAAGGCAAGAGCAGCTGAGACAAAAGGGATGACTCAGGAGTAAGGCTTGGAGGTGGTTGCCCCTCCCATAAGGTATAAAGGACAGGCAAAGGTGATGAAACCTTTGCAGAAAGCAAAGTCGTTTGTTCTGTTCAGATCAATCCTTGAAGCTCTGTGTGGACTTTGTATTTTGGTTGGTTTTTTATAATTCATTTGGCACTCTAGTTGTTGGCAGCAATTCAAAGGAGAGAAAGGTGGGTGCTTATCTTGAGGGACTGTTTGGGACTCATTACCGGCTGGGAATGAAAATAATTCCCAGTATTGAAATAAAACCAGAGTTGTTTTAACTAAGCGTGTGCTTAATTACGGTCTCGGGAAGTCTTGGGCAGAACACTCTGTTATTTTGTGTTTGTTCTGCTTTGCAGTTTAATCAAAATGGCCTTCTGGATGGGGAAGAGCATAATTTGTGACGAGAATAAATTAGACACATTCCATGAATTCATTATTTTTTAATTTGTTGGGTTGAAAAATACAGAGCAAGTCCATCTGATCGTGAAAAGATTAATGCAACTCACCAGATAGTTCTAAGCCGGTAATGGGGAAAAAGTTCTTAATATTGTTCAGCGCAAGTTTGACCATTGCCAAATGGATGAGAGCCCAGCTGCAGAAAAGAGGAGATTTAAATGTTTATTCAGTGAAAGGGGGAAAAAAAGATTTATACTATGTTCAACTTTTACCATCCAACCATATTTTAAAAGAAAAAATTAATAAGGAAAGGAATATGTTGAATATATTGAATATTAAGGTTAGATTATGGCTACTTGCTCAAAGGTTATGTTTTATTTTTGGATGTTCCGTCTTTTACCAGCCAATTCAAGTCCTAACTTTATATACTAGGCTTTTCCAAAGTTGTATAGCTGTATACACTTCAATTCCCAGAATTCCAGTGTGTCCACTGCTGAGAATTCTGGGAGTTAGTCCTTATCTTTGGAGGGTCCCCAGGATAGGGAATATTTACTGCCCCTGTTATTTGGAAAGTAGGTCCCACTTCATTTACTTAAATAACTGCAATCCACCTCTATTTAATGAGACTTTCTCCTAGGTGAATATACATTGCATATATCTATACAATACAGTGCTTGTATATAACACCAAATTTCATAGAAGGATCAAAAGGATGCCCTCATTTCACTACAGCTTAGCTAAAAATTCAGCTTTTTTTCTTTTAAATCACTCTCCACAACTTTGAGAACTGGTTATAAATCTCCTTGTTCAATGCTATTGTAACTCTGAATGGTTGAACTGGTTGATAATCAAGGACTATCTGTACCTGAGCTTTTCAACCCCACCTGCAGAACATTAAACAAAATTGCTAGATGGTTCAACTTTGGGATACCTTCAACATTTCCCAGAAAACCAGTGATCCTTTGGATATTTTGCCTTGGAAAATATGTACGTTTATTCATTTGAATGAATGATGGTCTTCCATCATTCATTCAAATGATGTGTTTCCAGCTCCTACAACTAAGTGCCAAGACAAGACAACAAGAATGACAAGTATTAAGGTAACACAAGAGTGGGCTAGAATGACAAGTGTCAGGGCAACACAACAGTGGGCTAGAACAACAGGTGCATGTAGGCTTTGGTTGAGCTTCTGAATGCTCCAGCTCGGCAGTTTGCTACCTGTATGAATTGGCATCCTTGTGCTCCTGAATCTGCATATCAGACAGGAAAGCATCCTCGTCTTCATCCTCACTATGGATGCTTTCATCAGAATCGTACATCACCCCACTGTCTGAAAAAGGAAGGAAGGGCTGTAAAGGAAGGACAAAGAGAGAGGCTTCAAGATTTGCACTTCCAGATCTCATCCACACAAATGAAGTTACTTCATTTCAGAGACACAAGAGGACTTCAGATGTCATGAAACAAAATGCCCTTGTGGGAAGAGATGCTCAACATTGGAGGAGGTAACTTAGGAGATAATGGAGTCTCCTTCAGGGGCTGGATGATGATGAGATTGCCATTCATCATAATTCCTACATTAAAAAAGGGTTGGGTGATCTCAGGTTCCTTCTAACTCTTCCCTTTCAGGATTCTATGAAAAGGATCAGAAGGGATTCACAGAATTGAACGGGACCTACTTCTTAGAAAGAGTGCAGAGAAGAGCAACGAAGATAATTAGGAGATTGGAGGCTAAAACATATGAAGAATGGTTGAAAGGAATTGGGTATGTCTAGTTTAATGAAAAGAAGGACAAGGAATGACATGATAGCAGGGTTCCAATATCTAAGGGGCTGCCACAAAGAAGAGGCGGTCAACCTGTTCTCCAAAGCACTGGAGGCAAGACAAGAAGCAATGGATGGAAACTAATCAAGGAATGGACAAGATGTCAAATCAAGGAGGGAAGCAACCTGGAATTAAGAAGAAACTTCCCAACAATGAGGACAATTAACCAGTGGAACAGCTTTGCCTTCAGAAATCACGAGTGCCTCCATCACTGGAGGTTTTTGAGAAAAGACTGGACAGTCCCTTGTCTGAAATGGTATAGGGTCTCCTGCTTGAGCAAGGGGCTGGACTAGAAGACCTCCAAGGTCCCTTCCAGCTCTATTCTGATTGACTGATTGCTATAGGGTTTCCTACTTGAACGGGGGATTGGAGTAGAAAACCTGCAAGATGTCTTCCAACTTTTGTTCTTCTGATGTTCAGAGGGAGCTTACCTTAGCCACAAAATAATCTAACATGCTGAGTTCCGGGGGGATGAATTTTTCTTTGTAAGAAGGTCTTTCTGCAGGGACTGGGGGAGGGACCACACTCTCTTTGATGGGTCTTCCAGGCACCAGCATCCTCATGTTGAATCTCCGCCGATGCTTGTCTGTCTCTTCTGAAGGGACTGGAGGAGCTAAGCAGAGAGAGAGAGGGTGGGAGGGAGGGAGAGAGAGAGAGGGAGGGAGAGAGAGGGAGGGAGAGAGAGAGAGGAAGGGAGAGAGAGAGAGGAAGAGAGAGAGAGAGGGACGGTGGGAGAGAGGGAGAGAGCGTTGAAAGAAATACACCGATGAGGACAAATTGGCATGTTCATTGTTGATTCCATAATGTCAATTTCAATCTTCAGAAAGAGAGCACATCATACAAGTTGTAGAGCTGCAAATATAGGAAGATCACATGGAAACTACACTTAGAGTAAAAAAAAAAAACAGATTCTGGTAATCTTCAGGAACAGCCTATGAAGTGGAATGAAGTTCACCAGATTCCTGGAAGTTGTGGGTTATTCTTGCAACGTAATCTTTTGAGAATAATCAATACTTGTTCGCTGTCGAACGCACAAAGTGGAATCTTTTCAGAAGAATTAACAAGGCAGTGCTGAAGATTACTCTTATTTTACTGCAAACATGCTCAAGTGTCAACAATACAGATCTATCTACATCGGATCTACCGATTTAATACAAACTACCAGCAATAGTTGATAAAATACGCTTCTCTGAGGATGATCAAATATTGTCAAATCTCAATCAAAAGAGGCTTAAAAAGCATCCCTTCAGCACAAAAAGTTAAAAAAAAGCAGAAGGGTTTTTCCTCCTGATTAACTCGTGCAAAATATTTTTATTCTGAAGTTGTTTTTTTTCATCTCTTTTTAAAGAGAACTATATGAGCAGGGGCAGGTTGAAATATTTCTTCATCAAAATAAAGATTCAATGGGTTCTCTCCCATGGGAATATCTTGTAAAGCTCAGTGATAAAATAGTTTAAAATGTCAAGAGGAAAATCACTGCATGATTTTAGAGGTCTGTTCTTAAATGTGATGTAGGCAATTTAATGCATATTTATCCTCATATAGTACTGTATCCTAGAATCTTATTTCTTGCACAGATTATACGGGTTTTTGGCCTTCTACAAGCCAAGAAATTTTGATTAAGATATTGGAGATGGAACAGACCAACAGCCCAGTTTTATCCCTACATGTTTGTACGGCTGTTCTTTGCTGCATGCAGTATTTGACAACATTTGATTACACTACAAACTGCCTAAAACTTGCTTGAACAAGTTTCATTCCTCACACGCGTAGGATCAGACTACACGGCAAACCCTCACAGACCTTCCGTAGTGTCCTGTGTATCACCAGAAACTGGATCAGCTACTGGATTTAAAGAAATGTTAGAGGTGAAAAACAAAACATTGTGGAAATTAGAAGAAAAGGAAGCAGGGGAATATAACTTAGAAGCTAGTTTTTAAAACACTGTTTTGGAAAGGTGAACAAGGTCTAATCAATCATATGTCAGGATTTGCTAACCCACTCTAATCCTAATCCAATCCCAATTCTAATCTCTAGATGAACTCTGGAGGGAAGAAAAATCTAGACAACGTGACACCCCAATTGTTTCTTACAAAAGAAAGGATAGAAAAATAACACACAGTCCCTATTATGGTTCATAAAAGGTAAAAAAAGTTCCCCTCGCACATACATGCTAGTCGTTTCTGGCTCTAGGGGGCGCTGCTCATCTCTGTTACAAAGCTGAAGAGCCAGCGCTGTCCGAAGACATCTCCGTGGTCATGTGGCCAGCATGACTAAACGCTGAAAGCGCACGGAATGCTGTTACTTTCCCACCAAAGTGGTCCTTGTTTCTCTACTTGCATTTTAACATGCTTTCAAACTGCTAGGTTGGCAGAAGCTGGGACAAGGAACGGGAGCTCACTCCGTTACATGGTGCTAGGGATTCAAACCGCTGAACTGCCGACCTTTCGGATCGACAAGCTCAGCGTCTTAGCCACTGAGTCACCGTGTCCCTGTTAAGGTTCATAAAAATCTCTAATTATGAAAAAAGAAGACAGAACAACAGATCAAGGAGAACAGGCGACGCATCTCAAAACGAAGGGAAAGATTGAAACCCATGCAACAGATCCAGGACTGGACCTGTTTTTAGAAGATTATAAAGCACACGCCCACCAGCACACGTGTTCCTCACCATCCTGCTGCAGCAGAGGGCAACTATCACAGCCAGCAGTGGTTTGGTTGATGCCTGATAAAGCAGTGTGGTGGGGTGACTGTGAATTGCCAAAGGGTGTTATGGTTTCTGCGTTGGTGGTTGAGTGTGGTGGTTTATCTGAATTGAACAGATTAGAAGATGAGTGTTTTTCATGGTCTGCAGACTGGAACCGTGTATGTTTGCATTGTGATAGTGGGCAGAAAACAGGGGTGTTTGGTAAAAAAAAAATTCAAGCTCTCTCTTTCTTCCCAATAAATAAACCACCAACTCTCTCTCAATGTAAGAAAGTTTAGTTTAGTTTTCTTTATTGTCATTGCACCTCTACAACGAAATCAAACACCATCTTCAATGCACATCATGACCATGAAAATAAACACAAACACACACCCTTCACACTCCACACATCGAATTGAAAACCCCCGACACCACACCAACACTGCACTATACAGTAGAATACAACAGAGCTACGGCTCTGGGATAGAAGCTGTTTCTCAGCCTATTTGACCTTGTTTTTATTATTGTTCTGTACTGTCTGCCAGATGGTAATAATTAAAAAAAAAGGGTTCCCAGGATGTGATGGATCTTTGAGAATGTTTTGAACTTTCTTAAGGCAGCGGGAGCTTTAAAGCTCTTCCAAAGTGGAGAGAGGGCAACTAATGATCCTCTGGGCAATGATATTAATCCTCTGGAGTGCTGTCCTATCTGCCACTGTGCAATTGGCAAACCCTACACAGGTTTAGTAAGTTAAGATACTCTCTATGGTGCAGAAGCAGAAGGTCACCAGCAGTTTTTCATTCAGTTGTTGTTTCCTGAGAAGTCCCAGGTAGTCTAATCTCTCTCCCCTTTTGACCAGGGCTGCAATGTGAGCAACCTAGGTCAGGTCCTCTTTTATGGTAACACCCAGAAACTTAAATCTGGCCACTTGCTCCACTCGGTCTCCATTGATAACCAAGGGCTGGATGTCTGATCTGTTCCTTCTATAGTCCACTATAAGCTCCTTGGTCTTATTGGTGTTGAGGACCAAGTTATTGTCTCCACACCACGAAAGCAACTGGTCCACCTCATCTCAGTAGGCAGACTCATCCCTCCTGGACATGAGTCCCACCAGGGAAGGCAGTTCTAAGTGCTGGCTCTTTTGTCCTGCTCCTCTCACATGTTTAGACCGGTAATATTTCAGTGAAACCACTGTGTGGTTTGTGTAATGTGGTTTGAGATGCTGTGGCTTGCTTAGAACTCACACAAGGCCACTGTCAGGATTCCAGCAATCGCTCTAATTAAATCATGATTCTCGAGCCACACTTCAAAAAAACTTTAAAGGATTCATTAGAGGTGACATACTGGCACTGCCCTGCATGTAGCCAACTCTGGCATATGTAATTTACAGTCACCTGTGATCTTGTTTCCCCCCTCCCCTCTGTCTCATAAACTAGTTTCTCCAACTGAGCACGTTCTGGGCTGGGTGTCATCATTCACGTTCTCCAATTAAATACATATGCGGCCAAAAACTCTGGTATTTTAGTCACAATCTTTTAAAGATAAGAGTTGGAATGTACTTTTGCCTTCAAACTGCTGCACTGCTCTTCCAGATTCCCTTCCTCCTCCCCCCCCCCCACTTTTTATGGCAACTACTAAAACAGGCATAGGAATGTTTTATGAGTTGACAGCCACAGGGTTAGCAGAAGGTCAGTTGAAGGTCCAACCCACCAGACTTCCAACTCAACGTCTTCTGAGGTTCTACCAACTTCTGCTTTATGAACTGTTGCTTATTGCTAGATGGCCTAGAAACTTACAAAAATGTTATGTATACTCCATATTCAATACTTCTGACAGTAGTTAAAACCTCTCTTGAGCATAAGCTGTTGACAACACAATTGTGTTCTCATTCCTCCAATTTCCGCCCCATAAAAACAAGAATTGGGCATAGGGCCAAAGTTCCTTCGTGAGCTTCCATGGCTAAGGTGGACTTCAACCAGGATCTCCCTGCTTCTAGTCTCACCTCTACATCAGTTCTCCCTAGACCTTCAGTTCTTCCTTCCTCCATCAATTTCCCCCTGTTTTCTTCCAAGAGGTTTTTTTTTCAACTCTAGGCCAGCTGGTGGTCCTCCTGTTAGTGTTCTCTCATCCAAGTTTGAACAAAGTCTAACTCTGATTGATGCTTATACAGTTGCACGTGCCAGATGTTTCCACCTGATCTTCTCTCATTTCTCACTGCTTACCCATCCTGCCTGCCAGGACACTGAAAGGAGGCTTAGACTATGAGGAAGAGACACTATGAAGTGAAATTCATCCACCTCAAAAAAAAGTGTGTTAATGTAATATTTTCAATAGGCCTTTTGAAAACCATCCCTTTAAATCTCGGCAAAGGAAAGATGTAACTTAATCTTGGGGAAACAGCCTTGGGGAGGCAGAAAACTCAACCTTGATTTCAGGACTAGGAAGGCATCCATTCTGATTGTGAGAACTTCTCCTTAATCCTTGGAAGAGTTACCTGGCATATTTTCTGATTGCCGCCTGGGTTTAACCACAAGTTTCACGCCTCCTCCAAAGATGGCTGCCCACATTCGATTGTTCAGAGGATGGGCTGCCAGCCGGAATAATTCATTGGAAGCATTTATTGCCAGAGCATGGATCAGAAGACTCAGATACACGGCCACCACAGCTTCACAAAGCAAGATGTTTAACTTTGGCTGATCCTCATCTTGGGCTGAACTTAAGAGATTGAGGAGGGAGCTCACACCTGGGAAAAGAAAACAGTGAACTGGTGATGGGCAACATCTAGACCAGGGGTCGGCAACCTTAAACACTCAAAGAGCCACAAAGGTCCTAACCGGATGCTCCCTGATCAATTCTGGAGCCAACCGGAAGTCCGGTTCTCCTACCATAGAATCTCCCAGTGCTGCATCCTTTTTCCTCTGCTGACCAGAAGTTTGGTTCCCTACCATAGAGTCTCCTCCTAGCACGGTATCCTTTTTCCTCTACTTGTCCTAACTGAAAGCCCTATCAATTGTGAAGATAACCAGCAACCGGCAGCAGAGGGATGAAAGAGCCACATGTGGCTCCAGAGCTACAGGTTGCCGACTCCTGATCTAGACAGACAGCTCATCATGGCCAACTCACCATGAATGATTTGCCACGGGCCAACTTGCCGTGGGACAATTTAACAATTCAATTTAATCATTTTAAATAAATGAAAAGTTATTTTAATTTTTGTCATTCACACTTCTAGATTAGTCTGCAAGGCCAGCTTAGTAGCTTTTTAGAAGCTTAGAGGATGCTACTAAGCAATCAAGAAGGTAAGCATAAGGGCAGGCAACACATTTCAAAAACAGAACTTGCCTGATTCAGCTCTTGTTGGAAAAGTTCTGAACTTAAAATGGTACCAGTGCAGCTCAAAATCCTCGTTTTCAGAGCGAAATCTAACTAGCATGACAGTTGCATGGAGACGTTGACATGGGTGACTTTTCTTACCAGGCCACTGGGCAGGCAATGAATTTGGTGTGGCGTGTTCTTCAATGCTCTCTGTCCTCAGACGCCGACGGTCGCTTAACAGCAGTCCTTGGTAAACCATTCCTGTGAACTGATTTGTTTCTGTCTGACTGCTAAGAAGAAGTTTTAATTTTTTCTTCACTTCAGAATAGAAAATCTTACACCAAAGCAAAATTGGCAAATTAGTGGCAGGGTGCACGTCAGGGTGGGACGCATAAAGACTCGTGAGCCAAAAGCTCTAGAATGGCCTTAATAAGATCTCACACACACACACACAGACACACAGACACAGACACACACACACACACACTGCAAGCAGCTTTTCAATGCATATTTCTGCAAACAAAAACAGGTGAAACAGACTGGGCTCCATTGATTTATTGACCAGGATGGTGCAATGCTTGGATCGGATAATTCTATTCAGGGGTGATTTGATTGCAACATCCTGTGAATCCTTGCAAATAGTCCCAATCAAGAAACCAAGGTTACTAATAGCAAAACTACTTTTATTACAGGGAATCCTTGACTTATAACCACAATTGGGGTCAGAATCTCTGTTGCTAAGCAAGGCAGTTGTTAAATGAGTTCTGCCTGCTGGGAAGGTAAAAAAAATGCTGATCACATGACCTCCCAAATAGATGCCAAACTCCTGAATTTTAATCATGTGACAATGGGGAATGCTGTGATGGACATAAGTACAAGGACCAGTTGCAAGTCACTTGTTTTCAGTGACTTTGAACCGTTGCTAAGTGAATGGTTGTAGATTGAGGACTACCTGGGTTACAGTAGCAAAATCTAGTAATTCTGACTGCACCTGTCCTTGCCTTTTGTGTTCAAGAGGAGCAGGAAGGGTGAAATGCAACACGCTTTCTCAAAGTACACAACTGCTTTGGACTCTGTTTTCACTTATCTAACCTTTGTTTTCATTGCAGTTCGTGTTCCTGTTCCTCAAGGTTATTCCTAGTGACCATTACACAACCTTTGAGCCACCATCAAACACGTGCCTTCTAATTATCTGAGCCGCAGTGGTGCAGTGGTTAGAGTGCGGTACTGCAGGCTACTTCTGCTGACTGTCGGCTGCCTGCAATTTGGCAGTTCAAATCCCACCGGGCTCAAGGTGGACTCAGCCTTCCATCCTTCCGAGGGGGGGTCAAATGAGGACCCAAATTGTTGGGGGGGGGGCAAGAGGCTGTCTCTGTACACCACTTAGAGAGGGCTGTAAAGCACTGTGAAGTGGTATATAAGTCTAAGTGGAATTGCTATTGCTAACTGGACGATTGAATGGATTTCCAGGGAAGGCTTCCCCGTGGCAGTCAAAATCCTCAAGACGAAAGGTGCAGTGTCACAATTCCAATCACAATTTGCAATGTGCGTACAAAAGGACAGGACCTGTATCACCTTCCACCCTGAAGATTTTGACCACCAGCTGCAGAGCGCGCTATATGGGGACAATTCAGGTATTTTTTCAAATCTCCGAATTCACGTTACCTATTTTGGTAACTTGAAACCAAAAAGCAATTCATGAAATGATTATATCAAGCTAGCTCTTGTTTACCGCTCAACAAAAAATCCAAAACAGCCTCTGTCCTTCCATCAGGTCCTGCCTTTAGCTCTAAGGGAGCACAATTAGCATTGCAACACATCTGTGGCAACCTCATGTTTTGTCCCACAAAGGAGAACAACAGAGCCATGCTGGGGAGAAGAATACAGCGAAGGAAATCTTACCTGTAGCTATGGCTGTCACATAAGGCTTGATAAATCGAGGCAGAAAGGGAAGCAGCTAAAGAATAAAGAGTGTGGACCTAAAAATGGAAGCAGAAGAAAACTGATTAGGATATTTTGAATCCATTTCCAGGCTTGAAATTTTGGGCTTGGACAATCTGGAACTGCGCCGCCTGCGGTCCGATCTAAGCATAGTACACAAAATTGTCTGCTACAACATCTTGCCTGTCAACAACTTCTTCAGCCTCAATCACAATAATACACGGGCAAACAACCGCTCCAAAGTCAAGGTAAGCCGCTCCAAACTCAATTGCAGAAAATATGATTTCAGCTACAGAGTGGTCAATGCCTGGAATGCCCTACCTGACTCCGTGGCTACAGCCTCAACCCCTCACAGCTTCAATCTCAAACTGTCTACCGTGGACCTCACCCCATTCCTAAAAGCAGGGGTGGGATCTGACTGGTGTAACTGCCGGTTCGGTGATTTTACATTTTGCGCGCGCCAAAGCAAAACCATTTGGCGCGCGTGTGTATATCGTCGTCATCTAGCTGCCTGGACAACTGAGCAGTGCTGCGCGCAGGTGCGCAGTGATTGAAAAAGCACTTTTTTCCTGCTTTTTCAACCGCAGCTGTGTTGCGCAAAGCAGCTGCGGTTGAAAACTCAGGAAATAAAGGTCAGGTAACCTCCAAGAACCCTTCAAACCTTATGATACAACTCTATCTCTACTACATGCAGCACCTGCCAATACAGCCAACAAGGAGGAATGCTGGGAGTTGTAGTTCAGCAATACCCAGAAGACCACGCCTTCCAATTTTTGCATGGGGGAGTGATGCGCCAGTGTTGTGGCTAGCCGGCAGCAGGTGCAGATGGCTGAGGAGAGTGAGGATTCTGATGGGGGGCCAGGACCATCAGGGAGTGGACTGCTGCCTTCAGAGATTGTGGGGGCTGGCAGCAGCAATGAGGAGGTTCCCGAGGAGCCTGTGCCAAGTGCACGTGCATGAAGGATTAGTCGGAGGAAAGAACAATTACAGCAGCACAGGCAACTCGGAAGTAAGGCTGCAAGGTAATGGCCCTTTCCTCAAGAGGATAAAAGCCAGGTTTGAAAAAACGTTCTTTGCAGAAAGCAAAGAAGCTGTGAAGCTCAACTTGTGGACATCTTAGTTTGTGTTTGGAGAATCTTGTAAATTAGTTCTTATCTCTGGGTTTTTGGCAACATTGATGAACACCTTGGCAAGGCTCTTTTCTATTGGAGCTAATTAATGGAAAGCACCTTTTATCTGTAAAGGAAAGGAATTCGTCATTAAATCTTAAAAGGTGGGGGCTGCTGCCTTTGTCTGTGTTTGCTCTTTGGGAACCTGGTTGGGTTAGAACAGGCAGATCCAATCCAAACTCATGCAGACCAGAAGTTAAATGCCCACTTCTTTGAATCTGCCCCTTCGGCACTCAAGGCGGACTTTCCCATTTTATTACCTTGACATCTTCGACGTTGGGATGTGGGGGCATTTTCATCTGGACAATCGTGTAGAGGATATCGTGGATGTGGTTGTTTAAATAGAGGACAGGGTTGGCGATCACAGTTTTTGTGGCAGCGATGCTGGCTGAGAGCAGCGGTAATGTTGTGGGCAGCGGAAGTGGCGACTGTAGCTGTTTGACAGTAGTTTCCTGATGGGAGGAGAAAAAAATGGCAGAACTGGGAATATACCATTGCTCTTTTTTAAAAAAAATATTAAAAGCTTTGCAAAGGATGTAAAAACCAGCGTGAACGAATAGTGAGCAAAAGCACTAAAGAACCAGAAAGGAAAAAAAAGCAGAAAGAATAAAAAGAAATATAGAGAAGAACCTTCTTACTCTACAGCAGGGGTCTTCAAACTTGACACCTTTAAGACTTGTGGACTTCAACTCCCAGAATTCCTCCTCCAGTCATGTTAGCTCAGGAATTCTGGGAGTTGAAGTCCACAAGTCTTAAACTTGCCAAGTTTGAAGACCCTTGTGATAGATGATTGATAGATGATAGATACATACATAGTTAGATAGATAGATAGGTAGGTAGGTAAATAGGTAGGTAGGTACAGAGAGAGAGAGAGACAGAGAGAGAGAGAGACAGAGACAGAGACAGAGATGATAGATAGATAGGTGATAGGTGATAGGTGATAGTTGAGGGGTCTTCAAACTTGATAGCTTTAAGACTTGTGGACTTCAACTCCCAGAATTCCTCCTCCAGTCATGTTAGCTCAGGAATTCTGGGAGTTGAAGTCCACAAGTCTTAAACTTGCCAAGGTTGAAGACCCTTGTGATAGATGATTGATAGATGATAGATACATACATAGTTAGATAGATAGATAGGTAGGTAGGTAAATAGGTAGGTAGGTACAGAGAGAGAGAGAGAGACAGAGAGAGAGACAGAGACAGAGACAAGAGATGATAGATAGATAGGTGATAGGTGATAGGTGATAGTTGAGGGGTCTTCAAACTTGATAGCTTTAAGACTTGTGGACTTCAACTCCCAGAATTCCTCCTCCAGTCATGTTAGCTCAGGAATTCTGGGAGTTGAAGTCCACAAGTCTTAAACTTGCCAAGGTTGAAGACCCTTGCTCTACAGTTACAAAAAAAATCACATTTTTCTATTATCCATTTCTTTCTAATCTTCAAAACACAAATCATAAATGCGTTTTTTTTCCTGCTTTAGGCAAAGAGCTTATAGGTAGTCTTCGACTTAGAACCATAACTGAGCCCCAAAATTTCCGCTGCTTATCGTGACAGTGGTTCAGTGAATTTTGCCTCATTTTACGACATTTCTTGCCACAGATGTTAAACGAGTAACACGGTTGTGAAGTGAATCTGGCCTCCCCGTTGATTTTGCTCATCGGAAGGTCACAAATGGGGATCATATGACCCCAGGGACACTGCAAACTCATAAATATGAGTCAGTGGCCAAGCATCTGAATTTTGCTTCATGTGGCCATGGTGATGTTGCAACGGTCTTAATGTGAAAAATAGTGCTTTCCAGCCCTCTCTAAGCGCTTTACAGAGTCAGCCTCTTGCCCCCAACAATCTGGGTCCTCATTTTACCCACCTCGGAAGGACGGAAGGCTGAGTCAACCTTGAGCTGGTGAGAATTAAACTCATGGCAGTGGGCAGAGTAAGCCTGCAATATGGTATTCTAATCACTGAGAAGGAAGGAAGGAAGATAGCAATAGCACTTAGACTTACATACTGCTTCACAGTGCTTTCCAGCCCTCTCTAAGCTGTTTACAGAGTCAGCCTCTTGCCCCCAACAATCTGGGTCCTCATTTTACCTACCTTGGAAGGATGGAAGGCTGAGTCAGGATCGAACTGCTGGAAGTGGGCAGAGTCAGCCTGCAATCCTGCATTCTAACCATTGCGCCACAATGGAAGGGAGGAAGGGAGGGAGGGAGGAAGGGAGGGAGGGAGGAAGGGAGGGAGGGAGGGAGGGAGGAAGGAAGGAAGGAAAATAGCAATAGCTCTTACTTATATACTGCTTTATAGTGCTTTACAGCCCTCTAAGCATGTTTACAGAGTCAGTCTCCTGCCCCCAACAATCTGGGTCCTCATTTTACCCACCTCGGAAGGATGGAAGGACGAGTCAACCTTGAGCCTGGTGGGATTTGAACTGCCAAATTGCCGGCAGCCGGCAGGCAGGCAGAAGTAGCCTGCAGTACCGCACTCTAACCACTGCGCCACAGAGGCTCCTGCTAAAATGGTCCTAAATCACTTTTTTTCAGTGCTGTTGTAACTTTGAACGGTGACTAAATGAATAAATGTAATCTGGGGAGTACTTGCATAAGGGGTTTCAATGCAGAAATGTAGCGATGATGCTACAACTTCAGGTAAGCCTTCTTACCTGCTGAGATTCCTGTAACAAGAACTTCAGCTCCATTCTGACAGAAGCCAGGCCGCCCCCCTGTGCCCCGTGAAGGCTGCAATAGCTTAGGAAAACCCGGAGAAGCGCCTGGTTTTTCTGCAGCCACCATTTCCGCCGCTCCGCATGCTCTCGCTTGCTTTGCAACCGCCGCCGCTCGGCCTGATGCCACTCGTAGGAGTCCGACGGGATCTTCTCCCCCATCTCTGGGTGGCCCAAGAGATCCCCGCTGACTTGGTTCTCGGCTTGGCCATCGTCTTTGCCTTGGGTTGCCTCATGGTTGCAAATTTCGTGCAAGGCGGCGATTTCTTTCTCCAGCCAGTTGTACAACTGGAACCGGAGTTTCCCACCATCTACTTCGTAGCCGGTGGCCAACGTTCTCAACTCCGTCATGAGGATTTTTAGGCAGGCCCGGAACTTGAGCTGTTCGGCAATCACATCGACCTCCGTTTGGTCAATCTCGCTTTCCTCGCCTTGACTGGGATCAGGACTTTTGACCTCTTGTTCTTTACTTTCCAGGTCGTTCATCATCAAACCTTTCTCTTCTTCCTCGTCAGGTAAACTGCTTTGGTCATTCCCCCAGTCTAGTTTCAGAGGTTCATCTTCAAAGGTTATCAATGGTTTGCCCCAATCAACCAGGGAGGAAGCTTCTGTAGTGCCCAGCGGCTGTGACCAATCTACCGTGCTGCCTTCATCTAACACAACTGGATCTGCCTTCAGACCATTCTGCATTAATGGAGTGGCTTCTCCTTTCTTGGCTGAAAGTATGGACTTGCTTCTTATTTTGGGAAGCTTTGAAAGCACTTCCAGAGCCAGGACAGGGCAGCCGACTTTGAAATGAGCATTTGCAGTGGTGAAGAAGAGTTTTCGTTCAATGAGATTAATTTTGTCCACAAAACTTTTATCTGCCTGCAGTCCCAACGTTGCTAATGTCCCATCGGGCGAGCAGAAATTCCTTCGGATGAGCAAAGGGTGAGTACGCAGATAGTTGTAGAAACTGAACACCACGGGGTTGCAGGATTTGACAATAACTAGGGAAAATGGAAACAAATGGTGGTTGAGGCTTACACTGAGCATCTGTCACATCAAATCTGGCAGCCTAGTGGGCCCTTTGGGACTGAATAATACCTGTGGGTCCCAATCAAGAAAAGCACTAAATGTGTTTTTTTTCCAAAAGACAGCTGGACTGTTTTTTTTTATTATTATTATTATTATTTTCTCCTTTGAAAAACATTTTGCTTCACATCCAAAAAGCTTCTTCAGTTTCTGGTGGGAATGGAAGTAGTTAGAATGAAGAAGCTTCTTGAATGAGAAGCAAAATGTTTTCAAAGAAAAAAAAAAACCCAAAAAGTCCAGTTGCCTTTTGGGTCAACCAGGATCTACATTGGGGTGTCAAACTCAAGGCCTATAGAGGCGTTCTGGTCTACCCAGTGCAAAGAGGAAAGATCAGGCCAGCCTGGCTTCGGTCCAGTCTACCCAATGCGAAGAGGAAACATGCCAGATGTTTGGGGAGTAGCGTCGAGTTGGCCATGCCCACCCAGTTGGCCACACTCAACCAGTCAGCCATGCCTATCTGCCCCCCTGCCCAAGGTCAACCACAGCCCTGATGTGGCTTTCAATGAAATTGAGTTTGACACCCCCTGACCTAGATGATTTGAGAATCTCCACAGAATGTTATTTGGTGGCTTTGAAGCTGCTACAACTTCTCTGCGTGATCTATGGCAGATGGGAGGCTGGTTGGTTAATTACACCATCTTGCAATTTCTGGTAGATCTTGCAAAGCTGCTGATATGCAAGTCTTCACCCAAATGAATCTAGAATCGATTAAGACACATTTTTTTCTGAACACATTTATGAATGAACCCATTTAGAAGATCCCCAACAATCTTCTCTGAAGTGACCCATAATTACGTAAATCTGAATGAGTTTGTACAAAGCAATCGCAAAGTTAGCCACTAAGTGTGTTGATAAACATACAATGTGACTACTAGCATCTTGTGCAACAAATACATCTTTAGAAGAGAATATCTGTGGCTCAGGATTGAACTCTGGAGCCCTTGTTGCTCTCTGTCTGAGCTTGGTTGCCCTGATGATGTTACTTAGTTGGGTAATGAAATGTCTGCAAGAAACCAACCAAGCTCAGAGACCACCAAAGACTCCACAAATCTATCTTTCTACATTGCCCATTCAAGACCGAGCTTTTCCGAATAATTTTGACATTTCTTCACCTGGATTTTCATCTTCTTCTTTGGGGGTTTGTTCCAGTAAGGTGTCAAGGGCTCTTGTGTACTCTTTCATTACCCAGTAGGCCAGACTTCTCAGGAAAGGATCTGGATGCAAATTTGTGCAACAGAACCCAGTTCCATCTTTATTACAGCCCAAAATCTTTTTGTAAAGAATGGCTGTGTAGGTGGAGGAGATTTCAAACTCAGATTCATACAAGCGAGCAATTATTAAAGCCAGCTGGATGTCTTCCATTTTCTCAAGACATACCTGTGGGTGGGAAGGGAAACACAAACAAGGTCTCCTAAATACCATATAGTTTATTTATATATAAAAAACAAAATTATAACACACAAGCCAACATTAAACTAAGAGCAGTGATAAACAAAAAAAACCTCTCCATTTGATGGTCCACTAACACACACTCCATCTATTTGTTCATCCATACACCCACACATACCGGTCTGCCCATCCCTACAACACACTCACCTGTCTGTCCATCCATCAACAAACCCACCTATCCATCCATGTCCATCAACACACCTACCTATCTGTCCATCCTTCTACCCACACTCACATCTGTTTGTCCATCCATCCATCCATCCATCCATCCATCCATCCATCCATCCATCCCTCCCTCCCTCCCTCCACCTACACATCCCTCTGTCTGTCCAACACACTCTCCCATTCGTTCATCCATCCAATGAACTAACCATCGGTTCATCAGTCCATTGACAAAATCATCCACTAGACCATCTGTCCATCCATGTATGCACTTATCAGTCTGTCTGTCCATCCATGCAGCCAAGCACCACCTGTCTGTTTGTCCATCAACACACTTGCCTGCCCATCATCCATCCATCCATGCATCCATTCATCAATCCACCGACAAAATCATCCATCGACGCACCTATCCATGCATCTATTCATCCAGAGTCACCTACTAATCCATCCATCCATGCACACACTTACCAGTCTGTCTGTCTATCCATGCAGCCAACCATCCATGCAGCCATCCACCCATCTTTTCATTGGTCCATCAACACACCCACCTATCCATCCTTCCATCTACACAACCATTCACCCACCCATCCACCTGTCCATCCACCCACACACCCACCACCCCAACCTCCCTCTGAACTCACACTGTAGTTTTGAACCCATACCTCAATGGCATCCTTTAATGATCCCGCTAATAAGAAAAAAGCTGCTGATTGCTCAAAGCGCTGTTTCCCCAGGAGGGCGAAGGCATTTTTCAGGGCAGCTTTGCGCCATCTGTCCTCACTGAAATTATGGCTGAAAAACTGGGTCATTTTCTCATCGTGCTGGGAACTGTAGGAAAAAACATCAAGCTGCATTTTGAGCCACCACAGTAGATATCCATTGAGTGCACCGAACTGAGCAGGATTTACATCTAAGTAAACACACCCTGGGTTACGCTGCTGTTAGCATCCAAAAGCTAACAGTTTCTGTCATTTTGCAGAAGCCTCTTGTAAACCATGCCTGACCCTGGACCAATTTCCTCGCCTCACTTACCGAAATAATCCCCAGACCACAGCTTTCTTCTTCATTGCAAGATAAAAAAAAGCAGCGTCCAATGCATCATTATTCCTCTGGAAGGCAGCTTTCGCAACCTGTTTGTGTTGAACAGAAGGGGACAAAGTGTCATTGTCATGCAGTGTCACTCAAGGCAGGACACCACTGTATAATGTATGGATATTTGAAAAATACCCGGATTCCATCTTCTCCAGGAAAACACTGCACAATCTATAGTTGGTATCAATTGAGGGCTTATTTGTATGACATCTGCAACGAGGTTATTGCAGGCACCAAGATGGTGGAATAATGAAATATCCCTATGAGCTGGGTTGGGTTGAGAGAGAATGACTGACCCAAGGTTACCCAGCTGGCTTTCATGCCTAAGGAGGACTAGAGGTTCCAGACTCCTGGTGATTGGCCCAAAGTCATTCAGCTGGCTTTCACGCTTAAGGCAGGACTAGAACTCTCAGTCTCCTAGTGATTGGCCCAAGTCAACCAACCAGATTCATGCCTAAAGTGGGATTAGAAATCCCAGACTTCTGGTGTTTGGCCCAAAGTCATTCAGTCGGCTTTCATGTCTAAGGCAGGACTAGAACTCTCAATCTCCTAGTGATTGGCCCAAGTCAACCAACCAGATTCATGCCTAAAGTGGGATTAGAAATCCCAGACTTCTGGTGTTTGGCCCAAAGTCATTCAGTTGGCTTTCACGCTTAAGGCAGGACTAGAACTCTCAGTCTCCTAGTGATTGGCCCAAGTCAACCAACCAGATTCATGCCTAAGGAGGACTAGAGCTCCTAGACTTCTGGTGATTGGCCTAAAGTCATTCAGTTGGCTTTCATGCCTAAGACAGGACTAGAACTCCCAGTCTCCTGGTGATTGGCCCAAAATCACCCAACTGGCTTTCAGCCTGGTGCCTTAACCACTAGACCAAGCTGGCTCTATATAGTAGCTCTGATTACCTTTTCCATGCATCGTCGAAGCGTGTTGATATTCCTGACCCACCAGCCTATCCCCATGGCTCTTAGCTCAGACCACTGGGGGTCTCCTCTTTGAATGGCAGGAATCATGTTGATCAGTTCTTCCTCTGCTTCCGAATGAAATGCCCAAGCAAAGTGGCACGTTGAAACCCCTGCACAATGACCCAAAGAAATCTGTTTCCATTTTTCAAAATATAATCATATTAATTTTTAAAAAGTATATAAAAGTAATAAATTCATATTTTTTCTTATTTATTATTTTTATTACATTCTAAAATATTACCTTGATGAAGTAACTGGACGCGATATAAAGGTGGAAGGGATGTTAAAAGGCAGGTGTGTAAGCGCATGGCTAGTAGATACCTCAGACCACACTCATCTAAAGTGTCTCTCCCTGGAAAAGCAAACCCAAGTATTTTACTACAGTGCAAACAAAGAACATTCTGTACACTTTGTGAAAGGATCATCTAAAATATCTAATATCTACAGACTCTCACATCCTGGACATAAATTGTTTCAACTTCTACCTTCAAAACGACCCTATAGGGCACTGCACACCAGAACAACTAGACACAAGGACAGTTTCCCCCCAAATGCCATCACTCTGCTAAACAACTAATTCCCATAACACTGTCAAACTACTTAGTAAGACTGTATTACTATTCTTCTTCTCATCCTTCCTATTACCTATCTCTTCCCACTTATGACTATAACTGTGTTGCTTGTATCTTTACAATTTGTATTGTTTTGTTTGTTTCCTACTATGATTTGGTTGCTTATTAGTAACCTATGACTATCACTGAGTGTTGTATCTTATGATTCTTGATTAATGTATTTTTATTTTTTTTCTTATGTCCACTGAGAGCATATGCACCAAAGACAAATTCCTGGTGTGTCCAATCACACTTGGCCAATAAAGTCTGTTCTGTTCAGTTCTGTTCTATTCTATTGTATTCTATATTCTATTCTATATTCTATTCTATGTTCTATTCTATTCTATTCTATTCCATCTTCTATTCTATTCTGTTCTGTTCTATTCTATTTTCTGTTCTATTTTCTGTTCTATTCTATTTTCTGTTCTATTCTATTTTCTATTCTATTCTACTCTACTCTACTCTACTCTACTCTACTCTACTCTACTCTACTCTATTCTATTCTGATTAGGCCACTTATTTACCTGAGTAGTGCTTGTCTCGGTTTTCATCCAGCTCAGTACTTGTGGTGGCCACAGTGTCAGCTAGGGCTACCAAGAACATTTGCTCCAACCGAGTCAATCCAGGCAGACTTGAGTGCATTAAATGGCTTGACAGGACACTGGCATGTTCTTGGCCAAAGTATGTTGGACCGTATTGGGAAAGGTTAATCACTTTGGATTTATGTTCTCTTCTCTCTGGCTCAAAATCAATGAAGTCATCGGTTGTGACCTGCTGGACCTGGAAAAGATCAGAGTATTGATCCTCAGCCTTCCTCTTCCTACGATGTTCCAGGTCTTTGGTTTGTTTAGGCGCTTCCTCCGTTTTGTAGGTGGAGTCTTGGTCCGCTGCCAGCAAGGCATACAATGGTAACGGTGGGATGGAATCGATCTCTGTGTAATCCCGTGTGCCTTCTTTCCCGGTGGTGATCGCATCCTTTGCCGTGCTACCACTCACGCTGATCGTGCGGGAGAGATGGCGCTTGGAACCCCCGCCAGCCGATTCTGGGTCTTTCACGATAGCGACTTCACCTGCAATGCATTTTACGAGGTGGGAGAGAATAGCTTTCGCCCTGCGGACTTTCCCCAAGTCCATCAGCTCCAGAAGCTGGGTCGGATGATACTGGGGCAGAGTTGGTGAAAGCACAAAAGCTGCTTCGAAGAGCCCGCCATCTTGAATGACGGTGGGGGTTCCGAAGACATCATCCACCACGCCCGCTCCATCAATGATGCTGGCTTTTTTGGCTAGCAAGCTCGCCTTGAAAGGGTCTGTAACGGGGGAATCATCAAGAGGAAAACCATTGCTTTCTGCATTCCTAGATTTTAGGACGTGCTTCCATTGGGCATAGACATGCATTTCACAGTCCATTCCCACCACCAGGATACCATCTCTCACCCAAGAAAGAGAAACGGGCAAGGACGGGGTGCCATCGACTGAAGACACCAAATCAATGGATCTCAGAAGTATCCATCTGGACTTGATGCCTTGCTTGATGCTGCCACCGAGCGGTAAGGTAATGACCGCCACACCATCTTTGCTGTTGGTTTGTTCCGTCACAATTCCTGAGACACGTCCATACATGAATATATTTGCACCGACCCCGACTGTAAGTATATGTGAACCATCTTCCTTGGAAACCCAGTCTAAGTGGACCAGGTGCTTGATGTTTGGGATAAGGTACCGGTCCTTGTTCAAAAAGATTTCAGATTTACTGTAGACAAATAAGTTGCTGTCTACGCTAACCCTGGAATCCAGGACACTCCCGACTTTAACGAGGTCATCCAGATGGATGGTCTGTTCCAAAACCCATTCCGATCCTCCAGTGGACTCGCACTCAAAGATACACACGTGCATAGAAAATTCTTTGGAAACAACTCCACTCGGCTGAATGGGTTGCTTGTAGGCTACGGCCAAGCGGCCAGTGTAAGAGCAGCTAACTGCAACTGGTCTCCCCACAATGCAAACGGTGCTGGTGGCATCTTCTTGCTCATCATTCATCAAAGGCCATTTTTTCCAGGAATAGCTTTCTTTTGACCCACCTTGGCCATTTTCTGTAGTCTCTAGGCAACACCTCCAGAATCGAACCTTATTGTCTGAACAGGACGTCACCAACAAATAAGGGGCCAGGCAGACAGGATAGATGGAGGAGGAACTCAGGTGCCCTGAATTAAATCAGATAATTGTTAGGATTAGGAACAACAGTTGCATGAATGCAAACTTCAAAGCAAGTCTATTGTCAGACGTAAACAGACTGACCCACGCATGTAGAGTTCAAACTAGCTACTTTATTGTTTTGTGCCTATTCTACAGGAATCTTTCCAGTTTCATGAATGCAAACTTCAAAGCAAGTCTATTGTCAGGCATGAACAACCAGACTGACCCACGCGTGTAGAGTTCAAACTAGCTACTTTATTGTTTTGTGCCTATTCTACAGGAATCTCTCCAGAGTGGTAGCTATATAAGTGTCGAGCCCGAAATTGACATATGTGTAGCCATTTTATTTAGCTCTATATTCTAACCATATATTCCTTTTCTTTCTATCTCTTTGCTGGTAAAGAGGGGAGGGTTTTGGGCTCGCCACATTCCTAAGGTGGGAGGAATGGTTAGATAGTGAGGATTGTTTTGGCTAGGCGACTTTCCTTCCCGTGGGAACAGCAGCTATCCCTGCCAAGACCTGGAGGTGGAGACTGATGACACCAGGCAATGTTGATTTACTTCTATTGGGGAATGTGACCTTTGGGAGGTTGTTTCTAATTTCTAATATTATGTGGTGTAATTCCGGTTTGTGACAGATCTGGAATTACAACAGACTTTGCCAATTTGATGCTTACCTAAATAAAAGAAATTTGTTTTGGAAGATGGACTTTGTTTATTTCTTTTTGAATGGGTTTCATCCCTTGGAAACCTGACAATAAGTTTATATAGTTATTTTATATATAAATGGCTAAATATATTTATTTAAAACATTTATATACCCCCTTCACTTTATAAAAAAACTGGGGATGGCTCCCAATCTATTTGCATAATTTGCTGGTAATATCAAGGGCCCATCCAGAAAGGGTATCACTAACTAGTTTATCCAGCCTCCAATTTTACCTGCAGAAGGTGTAGCTCGTACAACCTCCACCCCAGGGGGCAGATCCAAAGGGCAACTGTAAACCAGGCTGGAGCTCAGTATAAGTTTACTAGCTGTCTGAAGGTTAGCCACCGATGAAGAACGCAGCATCGGCATCGTGCCAGGTGACGTTTCTGGAGAAGAATCAGCCATCGGCTGCCCAGGAATAGTTAACTGGGGTCCCAACGAATGAACATCAGCAGAGGATCCTTTCAAGAAGCATAACGGACAAATGACTTTAGTGGAATGAAAACGGACTGTTTTTATTTTATTTTACTTTTAAATTAAACATTCAAGGCCTATGCAAACAGATAAAAATAAAATCATTTTATGTTATTGGTTTTTAACAGTCTGCAAACATACTTTAGGGATGAGCTTCTGGTCCTTCCATCTCTATGTTTGGGACTAAGCCTCCTCACACTGTAGGAGATGATGAGGCAAAGCTTGAGGGAAGGATCAAGCACGTCATTTGTCTCAAATACTTCTGTGCCCAGAAGACATCTAAATCCAGCCCACCTTGAATTCCATTAGCTCTTATGTACCACCAGCCTGCTTTGACTGTTAATAGTTCAGGTTCTTGTAGAGAGTATCTTAGCATGCTATAAACCTGAATTCATTTGAACCGCTTTGGCTCCTGATTTCCTGTGCGTGACATGCACCATGTTCAATGGGACTTATTCCCGATATATGCGCTTAAGGCCACAATCAAGGTAATCAAATTCCATAGGTGCACGGGTACAATTTGACTTGAGTTAATGACCATTGCATTGTAGCCTACAAGCTCTTCAGCAATCTGATCTGACTTAACAGGAGGGTAAGGGATCTTTCTTTCCAGATCAGAAACAGTATAAAAGCAGTTAAACAAATGAATACCCCTACAGTTACAGAGATCATGAAATCAATTGTATTAATCTGCAAGAGCTTCACTCACCTAAACATGCTTGGACAGACTTAAGGTGCAAATGCCACATGTTAAGAATTGAGCAGCCATTGGTGTCCTTCTCAATTACAATTAGATAGAACTTTTCAGAGAAGGTGGGAGGCCGATAGCCTGTTGAGAAATAAAACATACCGCATAGTTGATATTGCAATAAAAAATAAACATTGTGCCATCTCACAAGAATAGATAACATCCTTCCTTCTCTTCTTCTTCTTCTTCTTCTTCTTCTTCTTCTTCTTCTTCTTCTTCTTCTTCTTCTTCTTCTTCTTTTCTCCCTCTCTCCCTCCCTCTCCCTCCCTCCCCCCTCTGCCCCCCTCTCTTTCTCTCTCTCTCTCTCTCTATCTCACACGAGCATCACAGTAATGGGCATTCTCTGGTTGAGCCTGCAGTGGTGATAAAGAAGGCAGGCACGTGGCTGATTACTCTGCTAAACTTCTCTGAAATTGGCTTGGTTGAAACCTGGAATAACCAGGAACTACTGGGTTATGGCTTGGCCAGATGGTGACTCTCCCCCTAAAAGCAGCCTAGCCAAATCCTGCTTGCACTGCCTTTGTTATGTGTATGAAAGAGAACATATTTCCCATCCTGTACATACCTCTACTTTCTAGAGTAGAAATTTAGCTGAGATTGCAACCCTACCCTACCCAACCAACCATGTCATGTATTTCATGACTGAATGAGACTTTGATGTGTAATCAAGTCCAAAATCCTCATTCTCCTTTCCTTCATTACAAAGGCTCAGCAGTTGGTTGGACAGCCATTTTTAATTTTTAATCATGTTTCTTTTTAAATTGGTCATCATTAAATCTCACATAATGCATTCATCAAATTGCTAGTCTTCACACCTCATATCAAGCCACAGACTGGAAACCAGATTATAGTTTAGCATTATATATATATATTTTCTTTTAATGACCCTGTAATCCCTTGCATCAGGGTGGAATTTGTGACTGAATGGAGCTGAGCATTTACTGGCCAGATGCCCTTCCTGATGCCTACATGGAGCTCACAGCAAATATTTTCTCTTTGTGCCAAGAGAGAGAAATATCTGCCACTACCCAGGATTGAACACATTGCTTTCTGATTGTGAGGTGAGAATTCCACCTCTAGACCACCTCTCTGCTCACTTTAGCATTATGTATAAACCCCATCATTCTGGAAAGCCAGGTTTACAGATACAATTAGCTTACAAAAAGCATCACAAGACCTTTAGAAGGTTGGAAAAATATCTCCGTTTCCTTCCGCTCCACTTCTTCCTTCTGCAGCTTGTACCCCAAAATGAAGTCTTCTTGAAAGACATGAAGTAATTGTGTGTTGGACTCACACTGGAAGCAGAGTCAAGAAAATATAAGCAAATTAGAACTTTCCAAGTAATTACTTACAGTATTATTCAAGGTATTAGGCATTTTGGCATGTGAGCTTTATACAAATAAGTTAGTCTACCATTTAACACAAGGGTCTTCAAACTTGGCAAGTTTAAGACTTGTGGACTTCAACTCCCAGAATTCCTGAGCTAACACGACTGGAGGAGGAATTCTGGGAGTTGAAGTCCACAAGTCTTAAAGCTGCCAAGTTTGAAGACCCCTGATTTAACATGTCAATGGAGATTCTCAGTCATCCAGGTCAGAACTGAAGAAGCTTCTTGGATGAGAATAGAAACATCATCAAGGAAAAACAAGTTCAGTTGCCTTTTGAAAAAGCATCTTTGGGACTATCATTTAACACTTTCATGCTCAAGAAATGGAATTCCCCAAGGCATAAAGAAGGAACAAATTGTAGAATATCTTTATACCAAGATATTTTACTGTTCATTTCTTCTTGAAGCACCCCTTACAATTAATATGGGAATTTAGATAGTTTTAAAAGGGACAAATAAAAGGCAAAACTTTCTTTACACTTTGCATAGTAGAGCCATCCAAGTTGCTGCCCCTGGATTTAAGGATGGTCACCAATTTAGATGGGTATTTTTTTATTAAATAGTTTTTATTGAAATTAAGCTTTAAAAACTTTGAACGTGGTGGTCTTTTTGACATATATCTCAGTCTTTACATTGTTATATGAGCAAAATATCATCAAACAATATAAACATTTATATACATATATATACAGTTATATACATTTTACATTTGATCTTTATATCGACTTCTATCTTAGTCATTATGTTGCGATACAATTTCTTCTTAAATTCTAGTTCACATTTTCCACACTTCCTTTCATATCCCTCCATACATACAAATTTTTCCCATACTGCATACAATTCTGAAGTGTCTCACTCCTTCAATTCTAACGTCATACTATCTAGCTGAGTGCACTGAAAAATCTTTTCTATGACTGCTTAAATGTTCGGTATTCCTTTTAACTTCCATGTTTGGGCAATTAATAATCTTGTAGCTGTAATAACATGAATGATTAGGTACCAATTTAGATGGTTTTAAAAGGGGTGGTAGGTGAACAGATTCCTGGAGAATGTGGTGGCGCAGTAGTTCGAATGCAGTACTGCAGGCTAACTCTACCCACTGCCAGCAGTTCGATCCTGACTGTCTCGTGGTTGACTCAGCCTTCCATCCTTCTGAGGTCAGTAAAATGAGGATCCAGATTGTTGGGGATCATATGCTGACACCGTAAACCACCCAGAAAGTACTGTAAAAACGCTATGGAGCGGTATATAAGAGCTACTGCTATTTAATTGCTTCTAATACTGGCTGTCAGGTACCTTTGGAATCTTAAGAAGTAAAACTTAAGATTTGTTGTCTACACTACAATAGGTTAAGTGATTTACCTGGTCAGTTATGACATCCAGCTCAATAATGCACCCTGGCCGAGCTGTTGACTGCTGGCTTACAATGTTGAACACTGCTCCAATCAGTTTCTAAAGCAGGAAACACGAGCAAACCCAGCACCGTCAAATACTTTGAACAACATGGGTAAACAACAGCTTCAAGTCTGAATCTACATTGGGACTAAAACAAAGCAGAGCAGAGTAGAATATAGGTACTCCTCGGCTTAAAACCATCTGTTGAACCACTAGTTGAAGTTACAACAACATTGAGAAAGGTGACTTAAAACCAGGGATGGGCTTCAAAAAATGTTAGCAAAGGGTTTTCTGCCTGGTTGCTGGGTGGGCGTGGCCATGGTGGGCATGGCCTAGTCAGCCTCCTGCACCACAGCAGGGGGGGGGGCGTTTTTGCCCTTCCCGGGCTCCGGAGGCTTTCCTTGAGTCTCCAGAGACTCTCTTGAAGCCAGAAACAGGCCTATTTCCAGCCTTCCTGAACAGGAGGCCTGTTTTTTGCCCCCCCTGAGCCTCCACGCACACCCTATACTTACCTGCATCCAAAATGGGCTGCATGAGGACTCCTGGGAGAGGAGGGGAGGGGTGGGCGGGGCCAGCCAGGAGTAGGATTTTGGGTTTCTCCGAACTGCACAGAATCTTAGCTAGGGGCTCTCCCGAACCCCTGCAAACCCCCAGCAGACCACCCCTGCGTAAAACCAGTCCTCACACTTATGATGCCACAGCAGCCTCATGGTCACGTGATCAAAATTAGGTATCTGGCAGCCACCATTTGTTTATGAGGGTTACAGCAACCCTGGGATTACATGATCCTTATTTGTGACCTTCTCAGTGGGCTTCCAACCAGTGAAGTCAAAGGGGGAAAGCCGGATTTTGCGTAACGATCCTGTGATCGACTTAACAACTGCAATGATTCACTTAACAACCGTGGTTAAAAATAAAAGATTGGAAAATTGGGCCCATCTCACTTAACTGCTGCCTTGCTTAGTAATGGAAATTCTGGTTTCAATTACCAGAATTGTAATTACCAGAAGGGGGGGGTTGGGTTTATTTTAATTTATTTGGCTTGTTCACTGTTTAATCTTGTTTTATTGTAAATTTTTCTCTGTTTTAATGTTAGCCGCCCTGAGTCCTTAGGGAATAGGGCGGCATACAAGTCGAATAAATAAATAAATAAAATAAAATAAATAAATTACGATTGTAAGTCGAGGGCTACCTGTGCTATACAGTAGAGTAGAATAGAGACTAGAGAGTCGAAATCAAGTCATATCAAATCAAATCAGCCCATGAAACTTACGGAGGCTCCAGGATCGCTGAGTTCATCTAAAAGCTTTCGAGCATCGACCACAGCTTGATACAGCCTCAAGTTCTTCCCATCGGATGCCACGAAGCAGGCGCTGGCTGAATTGCAGTACGTCCCTAATTCAAGAACAAGTTAGCATTGAGTAAGAGCCCTACAGTTCAATGATTAATTGCGAGACAAGCTGTTGGTTATTTCCTATCGTGTGGAAAGTGAAAAACCCCAAAGATCTAATTGCAAAAGGATAGCAGCCTTTTCCCTCCTTGCAATAAAAAAAAAGTGAAGCATCTGGTTTTAGAGAATATAAAAATAAGGGTATGCCAGCTCCAGAATTTGAAACCTTCAGGGACTATTGTCATGGAATGTGAGAATGAAAAGAGAGGAAAGGTGCTGTCTAGGAAAATATAATAGAGAAGAGAGTGAGGAATTCCCACAGTTTAAGGTTAGAAGAAGAAACTTAGGAAGGACCTGCTGTAATATATTAAGAAGTTAAAAGTGGCAGTGGGAAGTTTTGTACTTTTAGACCTGCAAGATTCTATTAAGGTAGCCTCACAATAAAGCAGGTTTAGCTTATTAGGTCATATTTCCTGTCTGGTTTATCCAGGAGAGCTGACAGTTGTACAACTAGCATGTTAATCTCTCTTCTAAATATACAGTTTAGGACTTTGTAACAGAATAACAAAGTTGGAGGTCTTCTAATCCAACTCCCTGGTCAGGCAAGAAACCCTGTAACATTTCAGACAAATGGTTGTCTAATCCCTTCTTAAAAACCCTCCAGTGTTGGAGCACCCACAACTTCTGAAGGCAAGTTGTTCCACTGGGTGCAGGGAATGAGCAGGCTGGGCTCAAGGGCAGAGTTAAACCCATCATCAGCTTGTAGTCCTTATGAAGCTACATGAGACCTCAACCCTTCATAAATTCTGCTGATCTTTATTTAAGCACCAGTTTGGCATGACTGTTATTAGATCAGATTCTGGTGTAGAGGTAGCGGTAGCATGTAAAGTGAAGGACCAGGGGAGACATGATAGCAATCTTCCAATATTTGAGGGGCTGCCAAAGAGAGGAGGAGGGGGTCAAGCTATTTTCCAAGGCACCTGAAGGCCAGACAAGGAATAACGGATGGAAACTGAACAAGGAGAGATTCAACCTGGAAATAAGGAGAAATTTTATGACAGTGAGAGCCATCAACCCATGGAACAGAAGTTGCCTTCAGAAGTTGTGGGAGCACCATCACTTGAGACTTTCAAGAAGAGATTGGACTGCCATTTGTCAGAAATGGTGTAGGGTCTCCTGTTTGGGCAGGGGGTTGGACTAAATGACCTACAAGGTCCCTCCCAACTCTGTTAATCTGTATCTAATAAACTTTTAGAGCTTTGAACTCAACTTCCGTTCTTGGTTACTTGCACGTGACAAAGGGAAAATGAACGGTCTTACTTCCCATGCTGGAAGAGATGAGATAATCGTACTGACCCAGACAATAGCTAGGGATAAGAGTTGGGAGCCAGGCCACGTTCGAGAAAGCAGAAGTATGGAGAGAATTAATGCGCGCCAGTTCCGATACTCCTCCCGTGTAGGATAAAGGCCCGATGGGATCCACTCGCCAAAGGATCAGCTCACTGTAGATCGCATCCGGGTTGTAGAACGTACGGGTGGCTGCATTTTGCAGGTGCTGCTTGGCTGGGGCCCTCAGAGTGGGATGCATGGGATCCGCCGATTTACTTAGTTCTTCCAAATCCCACGGGGCGTCAACCTCGGGAGTCAGAAGAGCATTGTGGTGGGACGAGGTCAGCAGCAGTGGGAGCACCGAATGGCAAGCCAGGTCATTGAGGTGGAACCGATGGCCGCAGTACCGAAACTTATGAGTTACAGTGTGGACCGTGGTAAAGGCGGATTTGTCCACGAAAGAAACGGCCCACTGGTTTAAAGAGCCGTCGATGTGTTTGGAGATCATCATGACGGTGGGAGTGGACAGGTTTCCGCTGGATTGATCCTGGAATCTGCTGGGTCTGCATCCAGACAGGCTGTCTGAAACGCTAGTTCTTTTCCATGCTGGGACACCGCTGCTTTCCTTCAAGAAGGTCGGGCAGGCGTACATCATGATGTGCTTACTGAGGGAGCTGGCATCGCCCGATGGGAAGGCCACGGGAATCTGAGAAGAAAAGGACACCTAGAAAGAAGGGGAAGGAAATTTACCTGTTTTATTTATCGCACGGCGCATTCATATCACATTTCGATGAAAACGAAAGGAGATAAACATACAAACTATAAAATCTATCTGTATATAAAAGCGAAATACCCCTCACGCATCATCACAAAATCTCCAGAACCATAAAGCCTACAAACTTGAAATTTGGCACGTATGCTCCTCTTGGCTTCTAGGTGCTCACCAAGAAACAATTTTTTCAAAATGACCATCAGAGCATTAGTGTTTCCTATATTATTATTATTATTAACACGCTCTAATGCTAAGGAGTTCTACTCCCCCTCCGCACCTGAAAAGAAATCTCTGCCAAAGGCAAAGCACAAGCAGAGGAGTTCCCGTTTCTGTTTCCATTTCACAGCACCGAACAGCTTTAGTATAGAACAGTTGAGCTAAGCCACGCCCAGGCTCCTTGCTGTCTCCTTGCTCACAGCAAATACTGTTTCCGTTTCCAAACAGCCCTCAACTCTCTCACAAAGCGACAGGATGCTAGCCAGATGAATACCGATGGATGCTAGTAGGCAGAGGCAGAATTTCCCCCCCTTATTTTCCTTTTCCTTATTTTCTTTTATAACCCCGATCACATAGTTTCGTAGCAAAGCACGCTATGTCTAAAATATTATAAACCTATGTCTAGATTACATATATACGTTTTTGCTTTGCTTGCACAGTCACGAAATCTCTGTGATAGGCCCTGTTTTGGCCCTCTGCCTCTGCAGGTTGGATAATTTGTTTTTCGGCCCCAAATCACAATTCGGCCATGGTATTTTGTCTCACTTATAGCGGGTGTCTGCATATGTACCACAACCAAATTTGGTTCAGTGTTGGGCATATCGCACGGGGCTAATCAAATCCAGCTGTTTTTTTTTTTCAAGGTGCAAGGCAAACTTTGACACTGTGGGGCAATTTTCTATCCAATGTCAGAACAAGATAGAAGAGGAATAGGAATAGGGAGAGGAGAGGAGACAAGATAATTCTTTATTGGTCAAGTATGATTGGACACACAAGGAATTTGTCTCTCTCAGTGTAACAACATGCAACAACAAAGTGATAGGTCCTAGATCATAAATCATAGTTACAATCATTAATCACAAGATACAAACAACAAATGATAAACCATCAGATACCAACAGGAGAAGATAGTAGCAAAGATGAGAAGGTGAGAAAGACAACAATAGCAATACAGCCTACTACATGAGTAAATTTCTTAGACCTAAGACAGTGTTGGGGGAATGAAGCTTTCAGCAGAGTGATGGCCCAGGGGGAAAAACTGTCTTCGAGTCTAGAAAGAAGAAATATCTCCTTTTTTAAAAGAAAGAACAACCCTCAACATCAAACCCAACCACCTCTTTCCTGTGAATCATATTTAAAAAACATCCCATGAATTTTTTTTTTAATTACATTTATATCCCGCCCTTCTCCGGAGACTCAGGGCGGCTTACAATTTTTGGGGTACAACTCAATGCGCTCAGCAATAGCCTTCATTCCATTGTATATGCCTGCTTATTACTAAGCAGCATTTTTACAAAGTCAGCTTATTGCCCCCAACAATCTTGGGTCCTCAATTTACCTACCCCGAGAGGATGGAAGGCTGAGTCAACCTTGAGCCTGGTGGGATTCGAGCCTACAGTAATTGTAGACAGCTGGATCTTAAGAGCAGGCATTTAACAGCCTGAGACACCAAGGACTGAATTGTTAAATGCTAGGACAAAACTAGATGCGGCCATTCAATGCATTGTTGCATTTAACCAAATAGCATCTGCGGGCAAGAGGACATCAAGAGGAGACCGCGGGTTTTAATACTCCCTTCCTCTTCTCTGAATACAAGAATGAAGCCTTGGAAGATGCATCTACCTGGACTTGTCGAAAGATGCCTGGGTTGTACTCATCGAGATGTTTCACGTGCCACACTAAAAAGGTCCCGTCCATGGGGTGAATGGTGAAGAGCATGTCTGGATTTTGGTTCCATTCTTTAAGCAGAATTTCAATCTTCCGGTCAAGCAAGATAGTAGGAAGAGGAACTGGGGAAGCAGCTGGAGAGAGGATTTTGGGACTTCCCTCCTTTTCTCCATCCTCATGGTCTGAGGAGCCAGTCCCCGTTTCAGACTCTCTGTCGAGAGACAACTCTAGAAGAAAAGATCAAACGATCAGGAGCCGTTGTGTTGCCTGATGTTGTGTTGTGGACAACGAAAAAGAGAGAACGTGGGATACAAAATACCAGACTACCCTCATTCAGCACTTCCTATTCTGAGCACTGAGAATGAATTGCTACAAAAAAGATTTACTACAAGCTTCTAGTAGAGAATATAGGACAATTTCCCCTTATTATTTCATTGACTTGCTAGAACACGAGTTGATTGATCATAAAAGTGCACCAAGGTCAGGAAATCTGAATACTTACTGAACATTTCTCACTACATGTGGTCTTCAACTTACAATCGCAATTGAGCCCCAAATTTCTGTTGCCATGACCTTTCTTGCCACAATCGTTACAGTTCTTAAGTTAGTAACCTTATTGTTAAGTGAATCTGTCTTCCCCATTGAACTTTGCTTGTCAGGTTACAAAAGCTGATCACATGACACAGGGACACGGCAACAGTCATAAATATGACTCTGTTGTCCGGCGTTTGAATTTCGATTACGTGACCATAGGGATGTGCAATGGTCTTAAGTGTGAAAAACAATTACGAAGCACTTTTGTTCAGTAAATCCCACCTCTGACTGGCCCCGCCCCCATCTATGCTCTGCCTCCTGAGTCCCAGCTGATTGGCTGGGTCTTCTTTGGTTGCCCTGCACAGGAGAACGGAGCTGGAAAGCAGGTTAGTGGGGTGGGGAGGGAATGGGATTTTGCAGTATCCTTCCCTTGCCATGCCCACCAAGCCACACCCACTAAGACACACCATGCCCACCAAGCCACGCCCACAGAACCGGTAGTAAAAATTTTTTGAACCCCACTGCTGAACCAAATGAACTGTGTCAAGGACTAGAACTCAAGAGCAATATTGTTAGTCAAGTGTAACCATCTTCATCCTCAGCTACAACTACTCGGGTGGTTGAGGAGAGGAGACAGATCTGCAACTAACCATGATCAAGTTTCATGAGCAAGCCTCTCTCTTTCTCTTCGCCTCCTCTTTCAATCACATCTTCTTCCGCTCCTTTCATCTGCTGATCTGCCAGTTCTCGTAAGTGCTGCATAAATATTTCCGTGGAGGATGTAAAATGGAATTCCTTATTATTTAGCCAATGAACCACAAAGCCTTCACTGCCTTCGTCAAAATTAAAAGCAGTCTTCACCAAAGCCGGCGGAATATCTGAAGAAGGGACAGTTTGTGGGGGAAGAAAAAACCCAGGTTGATTTAGACTTTTATGAAGTTATTCAATGTTTTCAGGCGCTTGGGAAATGGATCTCCTTAAAAGGATGTTACAACAGCTTGGAACATTTATCAACCATTTCCCCAGTACCAAACCTACTTTTCAACAGGCAATTAACACAAACTATCAAATTCAACATCTGCAGTCATTATCCTCGGTCACTAGTTATTGAAACTGGGTGTATATAAGACATATAGGTAGGGGAAACCTACACATATATTTATTTGCAAAATAAACACGACAAAGGGAAAAAAAATAAAACGACAGAAGCAGCAAAAAGACAAAGTGCATGTGTTTGAGTAATATTCTCTACCTCGCTCCCTGTTCCTCTTTGTTCTTTTTTCCTTCTGCAATTTTTTAAAAGTCATCCTGCTAAGAGTTTGCTCTGCACTCCAAGCCTAAAAGCAAAAGCTACTGCTAAACCGCAATTTGCAAATAACAACTAAAGACTGTCGGTTGAGATGCTGAGGAAATTATACAAGACAGGAGAAAGAATTTATATCTATATTATTATAAACTATACAATTTTATCTTTTAAGACCGTCAGCTGCACAGAGTTACCGTGTGGCAAAATGGGCGGATAATAAATGTTATAAGTAAAACAAACAAACAAATAAATTTGTATAAATTAAGAGCCATGGTGGCGCAGTGGTTAGAATGCAGCATTGCATGCAAACTCTGCCCACTGCCAGCAGTTCGATCCTGACTGGCCCAAGGTTGACTCCGCCTTCCATCCTTCCGAGGCTGGTAAAACAAGGACCCAGATTGTTGGGGGCAATACATGGACTCAGTAAACCGCTTAGAGAGGGCTGTAAAACACTATGATATATAAGTCTAAGTGCTATTCATCATCCTCTTTTAACAACTGCATAATCCCTTGCGGGGTGGAGTCTGGGCAACTGAATGGAGCTGAGTGTTTCCTGGCTGGATGCCCTTCCTGTCACCAATGTGGAGTTATATTCAGCAGATATATTCTCATTGTGCCCAGAGAGAGAAATATCTGCCTCTACCTAGGATTGAACTCACAGCCTCCTGATTGTGAGGTGACAGCTCCACCTCTAGGCCACCACACCACTCTATATAAGTCTAAGAGCTATTGCCAGTGCTAAATTTAAAAGTCCATTGCAAAGTCTGAAGCACCACCATGCCTGATCTTATACTTTAGAGAAAGCTAAATTCTTCTGCTTAGTGTACATAGAGTATAGAGGAAAGATGGACAAGCTTATACTGTCAAACCCAAAATTGACCTATGTGTAGCCATTTTAGTTAGGCTTAGTATATATTCTTTTTCTTACTTTCTATTTGGCAGTTATGGGGGAAGGGTTTCGGGCTTGCCATGTTCCTAAGAGGGGAGGAGTGGAGATAGAAAGAGTTGTTGAGGCTAGGTGATTCTTCTTCCCGTGGGAAAACGAGCTGTCTGTGCTTAGGCCTCTTGAGGTGGAGATTTATGACATCAAGCAACATTGAATTACTTCTATTGGAGAATGTGACTTTTGGGGGGGTTGTTTCTAACTTCTAATATGGTGGGGTAATTCCAAGTTGTGTCAGATCTGGAATTACCACGGACTTTGCCAATTTGATGCTTTCCTAAATATAAAAGAAATTGTCTTGGAAGATGGACTTTGTTCTTTTCTTTTTAAATGGATTTCATCACTTGGAAACCTGACATCTACTTTGTAGGATAGGCAGAAAATACAAATACAGAATTCACCAGTGTTGGGGTTAATGCTTGCAGCTATGTGGAAATGGCAGAGTGCATTAGCATGGTGAGAGATATGGCGTTGCACTTCATGGACTCCCAACTGGTTGGGTAGGTCTTCCGCGTGAGTGATAAGCACTGAAGATCTTCGCTGACCCTTCCTCAGGTTTTTCAGATGATGGATTGTCTGAAGCAGAGGAGAAGAAGGAAGATCAGGAGAGGAGATAAAAAAATAAGTATCTTTTAAAAAAAGACCAGAACAAAACCCCATCAGGAAGGTCGTTTTAATCCAGAGTGAATATGCACTTCCGAAACAGAAACCAGTTTTCTTGCTAAAATTGGGCTAAACTAGCAACAGACAGAGAAGATGTCTCTAATGACTAGGGAGCAGTAGCTATTTGGCCTGGTGTCTTATCTTGTCCACCTTTTAGTTGGAGGTCACATCTTGGGGAAGGAAGGAAGTTACAGAAGAAGGAAGGAAGGAAGAAAGGAAGGAAGTTACAGAGGAAGGAAAGAAGGACGGAAGGAAAGAAGTTACAGTGGAAGGAAGGAAGGAAGTTACAGCAGAAGAAAGGAGGATACAGAGGAAGGAAGGAAGAAAGGAAGTTACAATGGAAGGAAGGAAGTTACAGCAGAAGGAAGGAAGAAAGGAAGGAAGTTACAGAGGAAGGAAAGAAGGAAGGAAGGAAAGAAGTTACAGTGGAAGGAAGGAAGGAAGTTACAGCAGAAGAAAGGAGGATACAGAGGAAGGAAGGAAAAGGAAGTTACAATGGAAGGAGGAAGTTACAGCAGAAGGAAGGAAGGAAGAAAGGAAGGAAGTTACAGAGGAAGGAAAGAAGGAAGGAAGAAAGAAGTTACAGTGAAGGAAGAAGGAAGTTACAGCAGAAGAAAGGAGGATACAGAGGAAGGAAGAAAGGAAGTTACAATGGAAGGAAGGAAGTTACAGCAGAAGGAAGGAAGGAAGAAAGGAAGGAAGTTACAGAGGAAGGAAAGGAGGAAGGAAAGAGTTACAGTGGAATGGAAGGAAGGAAGTTACAGCAGAAGAAAGGAGATACAGAGAAGGAAGGAAGAAAGGAAGTTACAATGGAAGGAAGTTAAGCAGAAGGAAGGAAGGAAGAAAGGAAGGAAGTTACAGAGGAAGGAAAGAAGGAAGGAAAGAAGTTAAGTAAGGAAGGAAGGAGTTACAGCAGAATAAAGGATACAGAGGAAGGAAGAAAGGAAGTTACAGCAGAAGGAAGGAAGGAAGAAAGGAAGGAAGTTACAGAGGAAGGAAAGAAGAATGGAAGGAAAGAAGTTACAGTGGAAGGAAGGAAGGAAGTTACACAGAAGAAAGGAGGATACAGAGGAAGGAAGGAAGAAAGGAAGTTACAATGGAAGGAAGGAAGTTACAGCAGAAGAAAGGAGGATACAGAGGAAGGAAGGAAGGAAGGAAGTTACAGCAGAAGGAAGGAAGGCAGGAAAGAAGGAAGGAAGACAGACAGACACTTTCATAGATTCTGACATTGCTGATTTTGAATCTCTGCTACTGAGAGATGATATTAATTCCAGATAAATAAAAGGGAGCATCTGTCACCCAATTCTTTTGTTCATCATACTTCCAAAGCATGCTGAATGTTGTCTTTGTGCCTTCCTGAATGCGAGAAGCTGGTGCTGGAACTGATGCTTGACGTGCTGGTTTCGCAGATCTGCTCTCCCAAAAGCGTATCTTCGGGCAACAATGTTTCCACCCACAGCCGGCAAACGCCATCCTGGCATGAAGTCAGGATCACGTTGCAAACAGATCCCCTGGGGAGAACAAGCACAAAGAAAGATCACGTCAGATCACAACCCATGGCGGGTGTCAACTCATAAAATGTTCCCCTGGTCTTTTAGAGTTGTGCGTGCAGAAAGGAATGGCTTCCAAGGCCGACACGAACCTGGGCATAAACTTGCTAGTGTGTCGCCACGAAAACCCCGTCACTGCCCGGGGATGTGAAAGGTAGACAAACGCAAAGTGGGTCGAGGCAGATGCTTTTTGGTTTCATCTCCCTCTTGGGGACGGAGAGATGATTTCCAACCCATCATGGGATACCAGACTTTTAAGAGGCAGTCATCCTGAACAAAACAAAATAGGAGAAAGGTCATTTGCATTTCGAAGCCTTGCGCGCCCTGGATTGAAGCAACACTGCAAGAGGCAGAAGAATGGAGACCAGCCTTCTTCCTGATGCTTTTAGTCGTTCAACATCTCCATTCATCCCAGAGCAGGTGCTACGTTGTAGGAGGAAAGGAACAACAAGAGAAACTCGGTGGGGTTATTTCCGCTGCGGCCCCACAGCAGGTCTAACTTATGGTGAAGCATTTTTGGAGGAACAAATACGTCATGGTTTTTGTGTCTGCTCTGTTTGAGTCCTTACGTGGTGACAGCAAAGATTTCCCCCCAGAATGACCTGTCCCATGTCTAGCTCTTTGGCTTGTCCAAGGGTGCAACTCACTGCCACCGTAACCAAATCTACCAAAGCACCTGAAGGCAGGACAAGAAGGAATGGAGAACAACTAATCAAGGAGAGAAGCAACCTTAGAACTAAGGAGAAATGTCCTAACAGTTAGAACAATTAATCAGTGGAACATTTTGCTTCCAGAAGCTGTGGATGCTCCAACACTGGAAGCCTTTAAGAAGAGATTGGACAACCATTGGTCTGGAAAAGTATAAGGTTTCCTGTCTGAGCAGGGGGCTGGACTAGAAGACCTCCAAGGTCCCTTCCAACACTGTTATGCTGTATTCTGTATTCTATCCACCTTGCTGCTTCTTCCTCTTCTTCCTTTCATCCTTAGCTTCAGAAGAGTTGTGTCCAAGCGTAGCCCTTGTTTGTCTGTATTTTTTTTTTAAATTAGAAGCAGGCTATGGTGCAACATGAGTACTTTTGGCTTGCTGAAGCTTAAAGTACCCATTTCAAGTGTTGATGGTCCTTGAACATTTCCTTCAAACAAGTTCTGGCTGTACCAGTGTTGAGTTGCTGGTGCAGCACCTGGACTAGCAAAACCTTATGCTCTCCAACCTTAAACCTCTCCAACTTTAAACCGTTATTGGCAAACGGCAAGGTCCTAAAGAACCTCTAGCTAATAAAGCAGACCCCCAAACACAACGAAAGGCAAGTGCTTGCCGTCAAAAAGAACCTTCAAACGTGACTGGCAGACGGGGAGAGATCCGCCACTGGGCTGAATCTATTCAGGAAACTGATGTTATCTCTGGTTGTAGATAACAGATAGGAAGAAACCACATCTAGGCAGATAGAAAATCGAGGGTGCCACAAATGATCTGCCGCTAGTGGCATCTCGGTGTTTGGTTCTCAACTGAACCATCTGAGAGGATGGATCTGAGAAGGGGGGAAATTCAGGAATTTGGCTGATCATACATGTATCACGTATGGTTGCATGAGAATGCTTCAGGAAGTTCCCCACTCTCTTACAAAAAAGTGACTTCCTCTTCAAGCCAGAAGATCAATGTCTTGGCCTCACTAGTGGTCTTCTACATTTCACCATCATGGGTCATTTTCTTTTATATTTTTTTTTGCATTGAAAAAAAAATCTAATTTACATTCTTTTACATTTAAACTGGCATTAGCTATCCAAACTAATTGCCACAACCTCCAGGGTAAGTCAGATGAAGTGAGTAGCAGTAACAGCAATTAGAGTGGAAATGTTCTCTGGCCAAAGTAGAACTCGGCTCCCAAGAACATCCACTTGAGTTATTTAATCGCGATGCTTGTGTGTTACCCATGAATGTTTGCGCCGATGGAAATTAAAAAGGAAGCACTGACTTCCTTTAAGATACTCTGTGGTGCAGCCGTAGAAAGTCACCAGCAGTTTTTCATTCATTTTACTGATCACAATTAATATATAAGTCCTTTACCTTCCCAGCTGTTGCAAAATATTCACCGTCCGGCGACCACTCCATCAAGTGGACAGAAACTGCTGTCCTAGAGAACAATCAAAAAGGCGATTCTCAACTTCAAAGGCTATCACGGTTTCAAATAGCTATTGCTATAAATATCACAAAGCTTTACAATGTCAAGGTAGGTTATCCATGTCAGGCTGTTGTCATGGACACTCGAAATCTTGTTATCCACACAGAATTAATTGCTGCCCGACATGATGCATTTTTAAAAAACTAATTACGTCGCCAAAGCTGAATATAGCCTAAATCTTTTCGGATGGCTCGGTAAAATAATTAAACAGTGCCTTGTTCCTTTGGCAATTTTGACACCTCGTCAGTCAAACAGTACTGGGAGATCTGTATAAAGCTATGCCTAACTTTATTTAATAAACTAAGATTAAATATACAATTGGGGTCAAATTCTCCATGGTTTAGCAGTCTGAAAAGGAGCACTATTGACTTCTTTCTTCATCAAGTACCTTTTCTTCCCTCTTAAAAAGCAAACAGCTGACATAAAAATCCCAAGTAGCCAGACGTAGCTTCTCCTCCTTTGTTTTCCCCAACTAAAACAGAGTCTCTTAAAACTTATGGCTCCCAATTCTTTGCTGGGATGGTTGGAGTCCCCCACAAACTCTAGTTTGAACAGGACTGGAAATAGCAATAGCACTTACACTCATATACCTCTCCATAGTGTTTTACAGCAACTCTCTGAGCAGTTTACAGAGTCGGCATATTGTCCACAACAATCTGGGTCTTCTCTTCATTTTACTGACCTTGGGAGGAGGCTGAGTCAACCTTGAGCCAGTCTGGATCGAACTGCTGGCAGTTGGCAGTGTTAACCTGCAATACTGCATTCTAACCACTGCGCCACCACGGCTCATGGATAGAGAAGTTCCTGCAGCTTGTTTTAATGTTTTGGCTTTCTGAAGAAGCTGAGGTTTTTAAATAGCCTTGTTCTGGAAGAAAAACCCTTTGCAATTTGAAATGCACTGGGAAACGGTTACCCTTCCTATCAGTGTTTTTTTACTACCCTGAACTGGACTTTTTAGCAACAAATCTGGAATCCCATCTGGATGACTAGATCGCTAGTATGCTAAAGACACAAATGTTTCCTGAAGCTAATTGATGTTTCTTTTCTTTTTCCTTACCTGCACTGCCAGATGCATTTCCAATCATTTAGAACAGGATGGATTTTCTCATCTTTGACCCCGAGGTCAGGATTATCTTCTCCTTCCTCGTCTTCTTCTTCCAACACATCCTTGGCAGGAGGGGCCCACAGTTGCAAATTATCTGTTGCGGTGAGCAAGCGATTCCCTGGGAGCAAAGATGTTTTAAAGGCTACAGAACAGATGACCGAATGTGTCTCAGCTTCTACAACAGCCTGCTTATCTGATATAACTTGGGATAATATGGGAGGGAAAAAATATACTGGGGAAAAAATAAATACATTTCCGTAGAGAAAATAATTCCATTAACACAAGAAGTGGTTTGGTTATCATTGTTTGCAATATTACTTAATACATTCCCGTTGGTAGCTCCGAAGTGCTTCCAAGTGGAAAGCTGGTGACATCACTGTTGCCCTGGGGGCACCCACTGGGGGCTCCTTTCACATCCCCATTTAGCTACTCTTGAACCTATCTATCTACTCACAGTCACTTGCTTTCAAATTGCTGGGTTGGCAGGAGCTGGAGCGAGTGACAGGAGCTCCCCCGTCCCGCAGCATCAACCGTGTCTCAAACACGAGCTTGTCAATTGTCAGGCCAATGTACTAACCACGTGAGCCTCCCCGTTCATTGTTCACAAAAAAAATCAGCAACACAGAAGTTTCTCTATGAAACTTGTTGCTTCCTCCAAACCGGCCCCCGTGTGAATATTTGAGGTGTGGTTTGTGTGTTGCCGGAAGTGGAAGAAGTTCTCTCCAAAAATATGGTCTCACTCAAAATAGCCTGTGCTTCTGAGCTTTTACACTTCCAATTCCTGGCTCACATTAAGAGTTCTCTATATGGCACCCTAAAATTAATTTGAGGCTCCAGAAAAGCTACCAAATGTTATTAGTGTGCAGCCTTTTGTGGATCACAGTCTACTTTGTTAACAGTACAAGATGGATAGTATAATTAATGGATTAGTCTCACGATCGTATCAAGCCCAAAAACATATACACAGTGGAGTCCTGAATGAGCTTTTGACTCTTATTGTCTTCTACACTATAGGAATAAAAATGTTTTCCTGTAAAAGTGATACCCTAGATTAAGGGTCTCCAACCTTGGCAATTTTAAGACTTGTGGACTTCAACTCCCAGAGTTCCTCAGCCAGCAACGTCTTTAAGTTGCCAAGGTTGGAGACCCCTGTCCTAGATTTAACTTCTTGCACTTCTACACACCTTGAGACATGACCACATTCACACCTCGTTACCTTGAGGATCCCATGCCAAGTTGAAGGTCATGGAAGTGAGGAAAAATTGTCCAGTTTTCTGCCATTGACACTTGAGTTGCTGTGGGACAAGGGCAAAAATTAATCATCAGGGACAACAAATGATGTCAGACATCATTCCTTTTTTTTTTTGGACTAAATTTGGTGGACAGAATGAAGCAATCACACTGTTGGCCAAGAGAACGCTTCAGTGCTATTAATGAATGCCAACCACATCTGCAAATTAAGCACCTTTGGAAATGGAACGCAATCACAGCTCTGAGATTTATAAAAAAAAACAAGCTGAAAAAAATATGTCTACACTCCTGCTGTTCTCCATGAATAGCTAATTCTTAGTACATCAAGAAAAAGGCAGAGAAAATTAGCTCGATGCCCCATTGCTTAATTAGGAGTGAAATTAAAGATTTGCATAGAAAAGTCATACACAGAGAGAAAAAAAGACACATTCCTGGGCACAAAAAAGATCAGTACAGGAATATTACCTTTAAGGACAAGCATTCTCTTCATTGTAGAGAAGTTACAGTAAGAATGCCCACATAAAATTGGTTCTGGTTGCAAATTTTATTATATCCTGGTTTTGTAGGGTTCTGTGATTAGAGTGGGAAAAACCTACCCATTTATCCATCTATTCAATGTTCAGCATTTTTTGATAGTGTTGCAATGACTCGTTGAATAAAATCCCATAGACTTTTATGTTACCCAAAGTAATGTAGACTGATCAATGGTACAACTTACTCAATGACGATTCTTTATGGCTCTAACAACATGGAGAAACCTTTAGCTCTCATCTTAGATCAGATGGATTAGTTTCACAAACATTCTGGGTCTGGAGCAATAGCCAGATGGAAGTTCTAACACCTCCTTACTCCAGATTTCTCATGTCTCTAGATCTTTTACTACAGCCAACTTCACTTGGCAGCTGACACTCTACCCATGTCGTAATGGAACTTTCACAGCTCATGCGCTGAAGTTCAACTTTTGTAAGACATTATGGCCCAAGGCTCAAGTGGAAGTCCAATGCATCTTGCTAGGGATTGTAACATCCATGCAATGTAGGCATGTGGTTATCCTCGCTTAACTATGGCAATTGGGATGGGAATGTCCATTGCTAAGCAACAATCATAGAGTACAATGTCACGTGACTGTGCCACTTAGTGACAGCAGTCACTAAATGAATTCTGCACCTTTGTTAAACATGATGTCACACAGTGATGATTTGCAGCTTCCTGCTAGCCTCTTCATTGCTTATTGCAAACTGGCAATGAAGGCCACAAATGATGAGGGATGCTATGATATACTTTCGAGTTGGCTACTAAGCGCCCAGATCATGGTGACATCACAGTGCAACAGCTGCCAACCAGTGGAAGCAATTGTCAGTACTTTGTAGCTTCAAATGGTCATTGAATGAGTATTCATTAAATGAGAACTACCTGTAATAGCAATAGCACTTATATATTGCTTTAAAGCTCTCTCTAAGCAGTTTACAGAGTCATCCTCTTGCCCCCATAAGCTGGCTCCTCATTTTAACAACCTTGGATTGATGGAAGGCTGAATCAACCTTGAGCCTGGTGAGATTTGAACTGCCAAATTGCAGGCAGCTGGCAGTCAGCAGAAGTAGCCTGCAGTACTGCATTCTAACCACTGCGCCACCGTGACTCATGACCTTTTATTCTAGTTCTTCCCACCTGTTTTCCTTCTACTTCTCAGCTTTGCTTCCAAACCAGCATGTGAGGTGGTTTTTAGATTTTATATAAGGTCCTGGTTGGAAAGAAAGTATCTGGGAAGTTGGAGAAAAAATTCGGAAGCAGGTCAACTTAAATACATGCATTTTAGGTTCTTGAAAGTATTATTTTTCAGACCAAAAGAGCTGAGCGTAAGAGCTGGCTATGAAATATGTAGTCCTAATGTTAAAAACGACATTGTGAAAGAAATAATTCATGAGCAGGGGAAGGTAAAAAGGACAACGGAAACCACATAATACTTACACAATTTCTCTTATGGGAATTTACCCCCAGGGGCTCAAAAATACACACAGTGTTTCCATAAGAGGCAGCAATCTGAGCAGAGAGAAAAAGCAAAAAGCGAATCTGCATTTAAACCCACAATATAACATTGAAAAAAAAGGAAAAGAAAAAAAAAGAAAGCATCTCTAAATACTTTTTCTAACAAAACCTTACCACCAACGAGCGATTCACCCGGAAATGAATTATTTGCTTGTTAAAGAGGATGGAACTTTCACTGCAATCTTCAACCTTGGTATTTAAAAACAGGGCTGCTTTTTAACAGCACGACAACACCTCAAGATTTCAAATCTCTTACCCTGCCTTGCTGGGAACATTCCACACAGCTGACCTGGATGTTTCCATGCTTAGCACCAGGAATAATTTGCACGCATTCGAAGTCGTTGGCCAAGATGACAATATCACACCCAGAGCCGTAAGCCTACAAGAAATGTAAAAAAAAAAAGAGGGAAAGAAACTTCTTGTCTCTATTTGCTTGAAAAGGCTCTTAAATATTAGTTGCACCAAGAATAGGTAAAGGTTCCCCTTGCACATACGTGCTAGTCGTTTTCCAGCTGTAGGGGGCAGTGTGCTCATCTCCGTTACAAAGCCGAAGAGCCAGCGCTGTCCGAAGACGTCTCTGTGGTCATGTGGCTGGCATGACTAAACGCCAAAGGCGCACGGAACGCTGTTAGCTTTCCACGAAAGTGGTTCCTATTTTTCTACTTGCATTTGTTACATGCTTTTGAACTGCTAGGTAGGCAGAAGCTGGGACAAGGAACGGGAGCTCACTCCGTTACGCAGTGCTAAGGATTCGAACTGCCAAACTGCTGACCTTTCTAATCGACAAGCTGAGCGTCTTAGCCACTGAGCCACTGCGTCCCTGCGCCAAGAATGCTGCTGCTTTAATATACCTCCGGGGTTTGTAAAACGCAACCTGTTTTTTTTTTAATAACACAACCTTTGCTAAGAATATTGTACTATAAGGAATTAAAAATGTTTCACTCTATTGTTCTTCTTAAATTCACTCAACACTTCTATGCCTGTTCTATGACCCCTTTTGAGTCAAAGGGACTGCTATTCCTTGGCAGAACCAGGAAAGTAAACCAGCAAAAATTAAGCCCAATGTCTTTTTTTCTTCTTCCTTACATTGAATTGTGTCTAATTCTTGGAGACTGCATAAGTTCCTGCAATATTCTGGGTAAGGCTTTTCAGACGTTTTGCCATTGTCTCCTTCCTAGGGCTGAGAGAAAGTGACTGGCTCAAGGTCACGCATCTGACTTTGTGCCCATGGTGGGACTAGAACTCACAATCTTCTGGTTTCTAGCCTGATGCTTTAACCGCTATACCAACCTGATTTCCTAGGTCTGATTTACCCCAATGCTTTTAAGACAGAACGAGACTGATTTACGATATTCGGATAAAGTAATTTCTGTGCAGGCTCTATAAAGGCAGGCATCTTTGTCCACAGAAGAGATCGTTAAAGACTACAGTACACACAATCCTTTGCTATCAGCCATGTTGACAGGCATTGAAATCAAAACATCTGGACTATGCAACTGTTTGCCTAACCTTGAATTGCAAGCAATGTCATTTTTCAGGCCAAAAACATTCTGCTTCTGTTGACAGTTTTCTTGCTCGCCTATTCTGAGTTATTATCAATACGGTCCTTATCCGCAGTGGGTATTTAAAGAGTGGGTCTGGTTATATTTAAGCTACACTACAGAAGAAGCAGGGGAAAAAGATAGAATAGAATAGAATAGAATAGAATAGAATAACAGAGTTGGAAGGGACCTTGGAGGTCTTCTAGTCCAACCCCTTGCTTAGGCAGGAAACCCTACACCATTTCAGACAAATGGTTATCCATCTCTTCTTAAAAACTTCCAGTGTTGGAGCATTTGCAACTTCTGGATGCAAATTGTTCCACTGATTAATTCTTCTAACTGTCTCCTTATTCCTAGGTTGTTTTTCTGATTAGTTTCCACCCATTGCTTCTTGACCTGCCCTCAGGTGCTTTGGAGAATAGCTTGACTCCCTCTTCTCTGTGGAAGCCCTGAGGTATTGGGATGCTGCTGTCATGTCAACCCTCTTCACTAGACTAGCCATGTCCAGTTCCTGCAACCATTCTTCATATGTTTTAGTCTCCAGTCCCCTCACCATCTTTGTTGCTCTTCTCTGCACTCTTTCCAGAGTCTCAACATCTCTCTTACATCGTGGTGACCAAAACTGAATATTTGCTAATGCTGGCTAAGCTTCTAACCATTAAAACTGAATCAAAACAAATATAATCTTCTGGACTTTAACGCTGTGCAGCAAGTTAGGAAAGCAGTACTTGTCGATTGCACCTTAAGGGCAGCCAGGTTTGGGAATTATAGCCTTTAATACATTTTGCATTGTATGCAAAGGCAATAAAAAAAAGAGTTTAAAAAAAAAAAACCAAAATATTTGCATAGCTGCAGGAAGTTCCAAGGATTCGTGAAGCATCACGTTCCTTCTTCCTACTCTGTTCAGGTTCTTTGCATTTTAATAGCAAGACCGCTAATACGTTCTGGTTCATGGGAAGGGGTGGTAGGAAAAGAAACTTGAAGATGTTTGCAAAAAAACAGAAGCAGCGAGGAAAGTCAAGTCGTGTTTCTGCAACCCTCACGATAGCAGTAGGCAGTGACTGCAGACTGCAAACGGCTTTGCAGAAGCCCAAAGTACAAAGCCTCGTAACCACCCACACAGATTTAGTGCCAGTTTTAGTTGCTCGGCTACCTACAGTCGAAAAATGAGATGGAATTTGCAAGCTGCCAGAAACAGCAGAATGACTTGCAAGATCCTCAGAGGCAGGGAAAAAATTGACATTTTGTAAAAAGCTTGGGGAATAAAAACCCCAAGTCCATCCACCCCAATTCAAGGATGGAGATCGCTCCACATTTAGTAAAAGGTACAGGTGGCCCTGGATTAAAATAATGACCCATGACCTACATCCTTGCAGTTACAACCATTTGCACCCTCCCTGAGGCCATGTGATTAAAATTGGTGTCTGGTGACCTAGAATCCTGCATCCAGTTTTGGTCACCACACTATTAAAAAAGAGGCTGAGATTCTAGAAAGAGTGCAGAGAAGAGCAACCAGGATGACTAGGGGACTGGAAGCTAAAACATACCAAGAACGGTTGCATGAACTGGGCCTGGCTAGTCTAGTGAAGAGAAGGACCAGGGGAGACATGATAGCAGTCTTCCAATATTTGAGGGCTGCCACAGAGAGGATGGGGTCAAGCTATCTTCCAAAGCACCTGAAGGCCAGACAAGGAATCATGGATGGAAACTGAACAAGGAGAGATTCAACCTGGAAATAAGGAGAAACTTTCTGACAGTGAGAACATGGAACAGAAATTGCCATCAGAAGTTGTGGGAGTTTCATCACTGGAAGCTTTCAAGAAGAGACTGGACTGCCATCTGTCAAAAATGGTGTAAGATCTCCTGCTTGGGCAGGGGGTTTGGATTAGATGACCTACAATGTCCCTTCCAACTCTGTTAATCTAAAGACCTTCCCAGCCAGCTTCTAACAAGCAAAGTCGAGGGGGAGGGAAAAGCCAGATTCACTTAATGACTGTGTGATTTGCTTAATGTCGGGACAATTTCTTTAATGACTGCAGCAAAAATGGTTGTAATAGCGGGTGCAACTCCCTTAACGAGTGCCTTGCTTTAGCAACTGAAGTTCTGATCCCAATTATGGTCATTGGGTTGAGGACTCCCTGTACAGATGTTCTTGAGCTGAGCTCAACTCCTCGGGGTTCCATGACCACATTCAGTTTTTTTTACGGGTGGCATTATAGAAGTGATGTACTGTTGCATTTTCCTGGGATGTTTTTATGACTGCACAGAATAAGTTGCAACCTTCCCAGCTGGCCTTCCATTCATATATTATCTAGGTTTAGCCTTTCAGGGCCACCTAATGTTGGCTTTCCACTACCAATTGCTATAACTGTGCTTTCCCTTAAAGAATAGAATAGAATAGGGAATAAGAATAGAATAAGGAATAAGAGTAGAGTAGAATAGAGTAGAACAGAATAGGGAATAAGAATAGAATAAGGAAAAAGAGTAGAGTAGAGTAGAATAGAATAGAGAATAAGAATAGAATAAGGAATTAGAGTAGAGTAGAGTAGAGTAGAGTAGAGTAGAATAGAATAGAATAGAATAGAGAATAAGAATAGAATAAGGAATTAGAGTAGAGTAGAGTAGAGTAGAGTAGAATAGAGTAGAGTAGAATAGAATAGAGAATAAGAATAGAATAAGGAATTAGAGTAGAGTAGAGTAGAGTAGAGTAGAGTAGAGTAGAATAGAATAGAATAGAATAGAGAATAAGAATAGAATAAGGAATTAGAGTAGAGTAGAGTAGAGTAGAATAGAGTAGAGTAGAATAGAATAGAGAATAAGAATAGAATAAGGAATAAGAGTAGAGTAGAGTAGAATAGAATAGAGAATAAGAATAGAAGAAGGAATTAGAGTAGAGTAGAATAGAATAGGGAATAAGAATAGAATAAGGAATAAGAGTAGAGTAGAATAGAATAGAATTCTTTATCGGCCAAGTGTGATTGGATACACAAGGAATTTGTCTTTGGTGCATAAGCTCTCAGTGTACATAAAAATACATTCATCAAGAATCATTCATCAAGAATCAACACTTAGTGATAGTCACAGGATACTAAATAAGCAATCAAAATCATTCTAGGAAACTAAATAAACAATATAAATCATAAAGATACAAGTAACACAGTTATAGTCATAAGGAGGAGGAGATACAGTAGGTAATAGGAAAGATGAGAAGAATAATAGTAATACAGTCTTAATAAATAGTTTGACAGTGTTGTGGGAATTAGTTGTTTAGCAGAGTGATGGCCTGCAGAGGAAAAAAAACAAGTAAAGTGTCTTTGAATTGGATTGGACTCCCAGTGTCTCACACCTGTGCAGTTTTCCTGGCCACAACATTGAAATGAATTGTTTTCTGCTGGGAAGTTTCAATTCCCCAATCTAAACTGCATCACAGATAGTAACTGTAAATAAAATATGAGGCCCCAAGGATACCACGTCTTAAATAATACAGACACCAGATCCACTCTTTGCCCTGATGCAAGTTAAGACTTCATCGGAGGTTTCTCAGATGCCAAGCACATCGATGTTCCCAAGCATTATTGCTATTGTTTTCAATACGAAAGATACTTTTTCTTCCGTTGTTTCTATTCTCACTGACGGTATACACCGCTCTTTGTAAACAAACCTGGAGTGACTTGTAGGATTCAAGGCAGAGAACAGATATTACACAATCGACAAAATTATAATGCCGATAAGCCTCAGTTGGAAGCAAATATCATTGCAAGTGATCCCTGGCTGCCTTCAAACAGTTGAGAAAATAACACCCACACCCACACCACTTCACAAAGCAGGGCATTGACTTGGCAGCTCATGTACACCTAGACTATCATGCCCATGTCAAGAGTCTGAATCTGAGGAGGAAGATGAACAGCTGACAGGGAGTGTGGCTCCGTTGGCTGTGGAGGTGGCTGGGGAAGGGCAAAGTCCGGCTGGGCACAGCAGGGAAGAGATAGAACAAGGGAGAGGGAGTTCAGAGGAAGACCCTGGCTCACCCTCCTCTTCATCCTAGGGCACGCAGGGAGGAACGGAGAAGAGAGCAACGTGGGTTGCATGGCTTACGGGGGAGGAAAGGGCCCTGATTCCGTGTGAGTTTTGCCATGCCTTCACATCTGGAATTCTTGCTTCTGCTCTGCCAAACTAATGACCTCAGTTTGGCTTGACTGGACTTAAAGTTAGTTTGTGTTGACCCTGTTTCTGACTTAATTCTCTGCAGTCAAAGGCTGTTCCTGGGAGAGTTTTTCTCCAGCCAGAAAGTAACCTGGACATTGGGGCAAAGTTGGAGCTAATAAAGGGACTCCCACTGATTATCTGACCGTGTTGCCTTTGTGCCATGCTCCAAGTCATCACATAGACCCGTGATGGCGAACCTATGGCATGTGTGCCACAGGTGGCACATAGAGCCATTTGTGCCAGCACGCAAGCTGCAGGCAAACTTACCTCAATGGGCATGCGCACACCTCACAGCTGATTTTTGGCTGGTTTGAGGCCTTTTTCGGCCCCCCAAAGGCTTGAGGAAGGCTTCTGCAGGCTTTGCAGGCCCAAAACTAGCCCTGTTTCATCACTTCCTGTTTTTCCGAAAATACCGGAAGTGATGAAACAGGGATAATTTTCGGCCTGCAGAAGCCTTCCTCAAGCCTTTGGGAGGCTGAAAATCAGCTGTGAGGCATAGGGGTGGGTGGGTGGAGATTACGCGTCCATGTGTAGAGGGCGTGGGAGGGGCACACATTGCTTTCTGGGTGCTGGCATGCAAGTGCGAGTGTGCAAGCATCTGCACAATTTTTGGCACAGGAGCCCAAAAAGGTTAGCCACCACTGACATAGACCAAGGTGAATGGGCAACTGGTGTCTATTTCTATCCCTGCTTTCCATCATCTCTGGGCTCACAAAGGATTGGCGGTTGAGAAGAGATGGAGTGGACTGGGGGCTCCAACTAGATCTGAGGAAAGTACAGGTGGCCCTCGACATACGATGACAGTTGAGCCCCAAATTTCTTGCCACAGTCATTAAGTGAATCAGTCACCCAGTTGTTAAGTGAATCTGGCTTCCCCATTGACTTTGCTTCTCAGAAGGTCGCAAAAGGGGATCACAGCCCAGGAAGCTGCAACGGTCATAAGTATGAACCAGATGCCAAGCGTCAGGATTTTGATCACGTGACCATGGGGATGCTAGAAAGCGCGTAACTGTGAAAAATGGTCACAAGTCACTTTTTTTCAATGCCGTTGTAACTTTGGACGGTCACTAAGTGAACTGTTGTAAGTTGAGGACTACCTGTACAAAGAAGAACCTAGGAGTCTTCAAACTTGACAGCTTTAAGGCTTGTGGACTTCTACTCCCAGAATTCCTCCTCCAGTCATGTTAGCTCAGGAATTTATCTGGGAGTTGAAGTCCACAAGTCTTAAACTTGCCAAGTTTGAAAACCCTTGCTGTATTCTATCTATCTATCTATCTATCTATCTATCTATCTATCTATCTATCTATCTATCTATCTAATCCTATCCTATCCTATCCTATCCTATCCTATCCTATCCTATCCTATCCTATCTCTTTCTTTCTGTCTATTCTACCTCTTTATCTATTCTATCTACCTACCCTCCCTATTCTATTCTATTCTATTCTATTCTATGTCTCTTTCTTTATCTATTCTACCTCTCTTTCTCTATCTATCTATTCAGGCGTCTTCAAACTTGACAGCTTTAAGACTTGTGGACTTCAACTCCCAGAATTCCTCCTCCAGTCATGTTAGCTCAGGAATTCTGGGAGTTGAAGTCCACAAGTCTTAAACTCGCCAAGTTTGAAGACCCTTGCTGTATTCTGTCTGTCTGTCTGTCTGTCTGTCTGTCTGTCTGTCTGTCTATCTATCTATCTATCTATCTATCTATCTATCTATCTATCTAATCCTATTCTATCCTATCCTATCCTATCTCTTTCTGTCTATTCTACCTCTTTATCTATTCTATCTACCTACCCTCCCTATTCTATCTATTCTATTCTATTCTGTGTCTCTTTCTTTATCTATTCTACCTCTCTATCTATCTATTCCAGGGGTCTTCAAACTTGACAGCTTTAAGACTTGTGAACTTCAACTCCCAGAATTCCTCCTCCAGTCATGTTAGCTCAGGAATTCTGGGAGTTGAAGTCCACAAGTCTTAAACTCGCCAAGTTTGAAGACCCTTGCTGTATTCTGTCTGTCTGTCTGTCTGTCTGTCTGTCTGTCTATCTATCTATCTATCTATGTATCTAATCCTATTCTATCCTATCCTATCCTATCTCTTTCTCTCTGTCTATTCTACCTCTTTATCTATTCTATCTATCTACCTACCCTCCCTATTCTATTCTATTCTATTCTATTCTGTGTCTCTTTCTTTATCTATTCTACCTCTCTATCTATCTATTCCAGGGGTCTTCAAACTTGACAGCTTTAAGACTTGTGAACTCCAACTCCCAGAATTCCTTCTCCAGTCAGGTTAGCTCAGAAATTCTGGGAGTTGAAGTCCACAAGTCTTAAACTTGCCAAGTTTGAAGACCCTTGACCTAGAAGATAAGAAAACTAAAGCTTAGAAACAAAGAAAACAAGAAAAGAAAGTTAACAGGAGTTTAGCTGCTGACCTCCCTTAAGATCTTTCTACTGTTCTTTAGTTGCCATGCATTTAATTATTCAGATATTCCAGGATTGTGCCCAGACTAGTTTTCAAAGAACTTGCATGACTTCTGAAGTTCATCAGCAATTTTCATGCAAATTAGGCTGTGTTACAGAACCATCCCTTCCAGTTTTGAGTGTCACTTAGTTGGGCAGATCCAAATTCAATGACTGTGCAGACTTTATAGGCAAATATGAACTTGCTTCCCCAAAGAACTAGGGAATCAGATGTTCTCAATGAAACATGTTCCTAGAGATATCATCAACCGTATGTAGGATTCAAACAAGTTCCACAAGTTTGGAATTACTGTTCTGGCAGCAGTGTGGGAAATAGAGCGTTTAATTTGGTACTTAATGCACCAGGCTAGAAACTGGGAGTTCTAGTCCCACCTTAAGATATGAAAAACCAGCTGGATGACCTTGGGCTGGTCACTCTCTCCTGAGTCCAACTCACCTGAAGGGGTTGTTGGGGTGGAGAGAATAGGAGGAAGGAATATTAGGTATGGTCATGGTCTTGATAAAGATGGGATACAAAATATTGAAAAACAAAACAAAACATGATTTCATTTTGCAAATGATTTGACTTATATGCTTGCATCAGCTGTACTACCACAATGTTATTTGTGCAGTGATGTAATTTTGGCTGTCGTTCTGATGTCACTCTGCCTTGGGACAAATACCTGGGCATTAAAATAAATACATTTGTAGATCATGGGGTTTAATGCTAGGTCATCACTGATGGAACGGATGTCTATCATCTTTAGAAGAAACCAAGTCGATAGCATGTGTACATCTCTTATTTTAATACCTTGTGCATTCTGCCCAGTGTAAAATTTAAACATCTAGGACCTGCAGCTTCAGTAGCATCAGAAGCCCCAATTTCTGCTGCTAGAAATGGCATTCTGCACAGAAATAATAATTGCTATCAAACCCAAGAAAGCAAAACCAAAACGAAAATATAGTATTACTGAAAGAGAACAGCCACTCAAAGGCTTTAATCAACAGCGTTATCCTTTCCGGTTCAACAGATTTGTATCGGTGTCATAATTAGCTTTACACTTTCTGACCAACCACAACCTTACACCACCTCCCGTTCCTCAACCAAGATGTCTCATGAACTTATGACACTGAGGCTAAGAATAAGAATGAGATGCAGTTGATGTCTCATCTCCCCCAGTTCCTGGCCGGCTGTTCGCAAATCGTCATCCCATCCACCATCTGGAGCTGCAATGGAGCCTACCCATTTTGATCTGCTAAAAATGTGGGAAAGCATTCACACCAGCAAGGGAGAAAAAAAGAGAGATAGAGAGAGGGAGGGAGGGAGGGAGGGAGGGAGGGAGAGAGAGAGAGAGAGAGAGAGAGAGAGAGAGAGAGAGAAGTACCAGAATCTACACAATGCAGTTCATTTATATTATGAACTGGACAGTGGTGGGATTCAAAATTGTTTACTACCGGTTCTGTGGGCGTGGCTTGGTAGGCGTGGTGTAGCTTGGTGGGTGTGGCTTGGTGGGCATGGCAGGGGAAGGTTACTGCAAAATCCCCATAGAGACATATAGTCAAAAGCTACAGCCATGTCTGTAAAAAACAATTGGCTTTGATTTCAACTGATGCCTTATTTTCAATAAATTATGTATTTTTTTCCAATATAGTTTTGCATGTATCCATGACTACATGGGGAACAGGGTTGGAACCATGTCCTATCTACTTTGAGGAGTGCAGATCACAACCCATGGCCAGTGGTGGGATTCAATCTGTTTTACTACCGGTGCTGTGGGCGTGGCTTGGTAGGTGTGGCAGGGGAGGGATACTGCAAAATCCCATTCCCTCCCCACCCCACTAACCTGCTTTCCAGCTCCATTCTCCTATGCAGGGCAACAAAAGAAGACCCAGCCAATCAGCTGGGACTTGGGAGGCGGAGAATAGATGGGGGCGGGGCTAGTCAGAGGTGGGATTTGCCGGTTCTGCGAACCACTCAACATTTCTGCTACCGGTCCTCCAGAACTGGTCAGAACCTGCTGAATACTACCTCTGGAACTGGAGCTGAAGGTCCCTGCGTTAGAAGAGATGACATCAGCTGGCACAAGTGGCCAAGCAATGTCCAACTTAGTAGTGCACTTCCAGTGTCTTTAGAAGTCAAGAGAACCGCATAGCAGCAAAAAAAAAGGGAGAAAGAATTTGTAATTTGTTTCTCTTCTGTCCCAAAGAGTATGGCCCTGGCTTTGTTGAATGACCCTTAAAGACATCGCTCTCCTGAAATCCTAAAAAGATGAATCAACAGGGCCTCAGGTTGACTTAGCAATGAAAACTATATTCTACATAGTTTGGACAACAAGTAGTAGAGCCTTTCTGCATCAAGATAGTCCTGTTTCACCCTTTGAGGTTGTGTTTCTCAACTCCCAGAATTCACCAACTCCTGGAATTCTCATGCTGGTTGGTGAATTCTGGGAGTTGAAGTCCATATCTCTTAAACTTCCTGAATTGAAAAAACACCACTCTAAAAGCTGCTCTTATCGGCAGAACTCTACAAATTGGTAAATACTTAGAAACAAAACTTGTTGGGAAGTTCTTCAGAGTGGGTTTTGCCTTCCTCTTCATTTCATTTTTAGAAAAGAATATTAATATCCCATTTTATATCACACAGAAGCAGCTTATCCACAATCAAGGAAAGAGGCATTTGAGAAGATGTTTGCAACCAAATAGCTTCATTAGGAAAGAGGCCAAAATCATTTTATAGAATCAGAATTAAGCCGTTTCTTCAATAAATAAATGAAATCCTTCCTATTCTCTTGGATCCTGTTATTAAATGAAAGATCAGAAGTACACATTTGATTATTTCTCAAATACTCTTTTCTCCTACAAGCAAAAAGCTCTCAGAGCAACTCAGAATAAACACTCAAGTAAACACCACAGAGATTAAAACAAAACAAAGCTGCATTTTAGGCAGGATTTAAAAGCGACAGAATGTTACTGCAGTTAAAACACCTTTATATTTTGATGTTTGTGGGTGCACATTATCTTTTCCCACTTTTAAAAATATAAATGTTATTAAAAGTTTTAAAGAGATCATAAAAACCAATGCGAACTAACACAGGATGAAGAAAACAAAAGCAAAGAAAAACACAAAAGTGCAGAAATAAAAACATAAATAGAAAGAAGAACCTTCTGATTTTCTTTGCAGCAAATATAAATAAAATTTAAAAAGTTATCTCTATGATTTCTTCTAATTGTCAGTTTTTCCTTTCTAATCATCAAAATCACAATGGCATTTTTGTTCTGTTGTGTGCAAAATGTCTATAACAGGTTTCCAGACAGCCATAACTGTAAATATTGCCTTCTCTCTAATCAAGGAAGCTAATTTAACCACCTCAGCAAGTTCCTTCATCTTCACCTACCATTCCTCTATTGTGGGTAACGTGAAATTTTTAAATATATAATAATCTTGCCCCAGTTGTAACTTTTTCCAGTTGAGCTCAGCCGGTCTCAACCTGTCTCTATATCATCTTGGCAAGAAGACAGAAGTGGTCTACCATTTGCCTAAATTTGTTTTTCTTTCTTTCTCAATCTAGCTACAGCCATGGATTTTTCATGTGGTCCCCATTCAAGCAGCAACCAAGGCTGAACCTACTTAGCATTGAAAACACCCAAGGCTGGCTAGGTGTCATAACCATCTAGCACAGGGGTCTTTAAACTGGATAGCTTTAAGACTGGTGGACTTCAACTCCCAGAATTCCTCCTCCAGTCATGTTAGCTCAGGAATTCTGGGTGTTGAAGTCCACAAGTCCTAAACTTGCTAAGTTTGAAGACCCTTGATCTAACATATGTGTCTTAGGAACCTTGTTGTATTAGAAACACATACAGAGAAGGCCTTGTAACTTAACATCTCTGAATCAGGGAATCCAATCGAGTTTGGTCTCATGGTTAAGGTACCAGGCTAGAAAGTGGGAGACTGTGAGTTCTAGTCCCACCTTATCCATGAAAGCCAACTGGGTGAGTTTGGGCCCATCACCAGGAGATGGTGAGCTTTAGTCCTGCCTTAGACATGAAAGTTGGCTTGGTGACTTTGGGAGACAGTGAGTTCTAGTCCCACCTTATCCATGAAAGCCAGCTGGGTGAGCCAACTGGGTGAGAGTCCCATTTGGGCCCAGTCACCAGGAGATGGTGAGCTTTAGTCCTGCCTTAGACATGAAAGTTGGCTTGGTGACTTTGGGCAAATCACCAGGAGGCAGTGAGTTCTAGTCCTGCCTTAGCCATGAAAGCCAGCTAGGTGACTTTGGGCCCATCACCAGCAGATGGTCAGTTCTAGTCCCACCTTAAGACAGGAAAGCCAGCTGAGTGACCCTGGCCCACTCATTCTCTCTCAGTCCAAGCCACCTTGGGGTTGGATTGCTGTGGAAGAAAGGAAGAAGATGCACTGGGTATATTCACTGCCTTGAGTTGTTGGTAAAAAGGGCAGAATACTAACTGGCAAACCAACCCAATAAATAAACTTAGTATTATCTGGTTTCTGTTCTTATTAGCCTCAATGCTTCTTGGCCAATAGGTTTTGAAAACTGGAAATCTTGGCTTATCTGCTCTATGAAAATTTGGCTCACAAAGAAGTGTTCACCAGGATTCCTTTTCAAACTTCAGGAATATATCTAAAGATAAGGAAATGTAAATATTCCTAAAGATAAGGAAGTTCCTGTTTGGGGGAAAAGATCACAAGACACGCATACCAGCAGAGGCCACCATCTCTAGGGCTGATACCCACTCAGCCTCGTCTTTTCAAAACTACCGTGTCCGGATATCCGCCGGAGTGGAGTGTACTTTTTGGCATTTGGCAACATTTTATTTTATTTTATTTATTTAGTCAAGCGATTATAAGATAACAGGTATAAGTATAAACATAGTTATGAATACATGAAATGGATACATATAAGAAAAATAAAAAGAATCAATAGGACAGGGACAGTAAGCACATTGGTGCGCTTATGCATGCCCCCTACAGACCTCTTAGGAATGGGGTGAGGTCAATAGTAGACAGTCTAAGGTTAAAGTTTTGGGGGTTTCGGGAAGAAACCACAGAGTCAGGTAGAGTTGGGAGAGAATATGACTCATATTCTCTCCCAACACTTTTGCCACCTTCCCAAATTATCCCACCTTTTCCCTGAGTACCAGTAGAGCAAAAACCTTTCTCAGATCACCCCATTCCCCTGCCCCCCAAATCCACACAACACACAAAAGCTCACTCAGGGTAAATCTCTTTGGGAAAAATTTAACCATGTTTTCTGTAGAGCCGATAATGTGTTATTTACAAATACACCAGCATGCATTTTCTCTCTTGCCCCCAACATATGAAGGTGTGTGTGTGTGTATACACACACACACACAGTTTGCATAGCCCCACTTCTCCCACCTAAATACGCATCCATGTACAATTTTCCTCTTGCATACCCCTTACTAACATCCCCTGATCTGCAAGTAAAGGGAAAGTAGGCTATTCATCCACAGAAGGCCAATTTTCTGACAGACAAGGGACTATTTTTTCTTTTGACAATTTACTTGACTCGTACACGAAGAAGACTCCGGGTGTGCACACATCTTGACACAGTAGAACCCAGGGAGGCGCGCACCTTCAACCTCCGTACGCAGGCAACATTGCCCCCTTCCACCCGCACACACGCCTGCGCAGATGCCCACTGAGGGGTTCGTTGGCCATACGGTGTACTCCGTGTGTCCCGGGAAGGGGAGGGGAGAGGAGGCGAAGAAAGCTGGTCCAGCACCTCCCGAGCTTCCTCTCCCTCTCCCCCCCCCAATTCCCGAACTCGGGAGTGATGCTGTTGGTGCTGCTTGGTGCAAAACGCTGCCCGGCCCTGGAGCTCAGCCTTGCAGGGAAAGCCGGGCGCGGCGCTCTCGCCAAGTGGGCAGCAAAAGAGCCCCCTATTCCCCTCCCCTCCAAGCGATTCATCGGTTAATCATCAATCTCTTGGCCCTCCCTCCCTCCAAGCCCGGCCTCTTGGCCCCCTCTCCCCTCCTCCTCCTCCTCCTGGGGGCCTCGGGATTGCCGGCCGGCCTCACCTCGTCCCTCCCTGCGCCCTTACCGTGAACGGGGTGTCATCGACGCTGCCCACCGAGTAGCAGTTGTCGCCCGGGTTGACGGCTCCAGTGAGCACCTGGTGCAGATGCATCACGCCCGGCCTCGCTGGCCAGCCAGCCAGTCAACCAGCCAACCAGGCAGGCAGCAGCCGGGCAGGGCTCCCTGGCTTGCTCCGCTCCTCCTGTGCGCAAAGAGAGAGAGAGAGAGAGAGGAGGAGGAGGAGGAGGAGGAGGAGGAGGAGAAAGGGAGGGCTACGATGCGGCCAGGCCCGCCTGCCTTTCGGATCTCGCCCCTCCGCCCCAGGAAGGAAGCAGCAGTAGCAGCAGCGGAGAAGGGAAGCCTCTTTGCGGCCACCGCGGCGCAAGGCAGGCAGGGCAGGCAAGGCAAGGCAAGCGGGCGAGCTGGGCAGCGGCCCGGCGCGCGCTCTCGTGGAAGCAGCAGCAGCAGCAACAGCAGCGGAGGCGGAGAAGAAGAAGACGGGGAGCGCGCGGCGCGCGAGGGAAGCCCGGGAGGAGGGCGAGGGCGTAGCGCGCCCCCGCGCGCCCTCCTGCCAGCCCTCCCTGGGAAAACCCTCTCGGGGGCGCGCGCGGGAAGGAGATCAAAGCGGGCGCCCGCCGCCGGAAGGTTGGGCGGAAAAGAATTAAAGGAATTAAAGGAATGGAAGGGGAGAGAGGAGAGAAACTGCGCTTAACTCTCCTCTCCTCTCCTCTTCTCTCTGTTTCTATCTATCATCTGTCTGTCTATCTGTCTGATCTCTGTACATCTATTTTATCACTTCCTTCCTCCATCTCTCTCTCTAGCTCTCTCTCCATTCATCCATTTTTGGGGGTTTCGTTTTACAAAGTCTTTCCTGCCCTTTCTTTCTTTCTTTCTTTCTTTCTTTCTTTCTTTCTTTCTTTCTTTCTTTCTTTCTTTTTTATTTATTTATTTTGTCAAGCGATTATAAGATAACAGGTATAAGTATAAACATAGCTATGAATGCATGAAATGGATACATATAAGAAAAATAAAAATAAACAATAGGACAGGGACGGTTGGCACGTTGGTGCGCTTATGCACGCCCCCTACAGACCTCTTAGGAAAGGGGTGAGGTCAATAATGGACAGTCTAAGGTTAAAGTTTTGGGGTTTATGTCCTTACACCTCTAACTGACCCACAAACCAAAAGACAATTGGACAAAACACAACAGGAAGTAGCCTAGCCATGAAAAAAGAGAAAGACGTGATGAGCCAAGCTAATCAGGATAAAGCTTAACCATATATTTAATCAGTTATCTCCAAATGATTCAACGCTGCTTATTAATAATAACAGCACACCCAGACATTATACTGCTCCGCTTGAAGGGTTGGAGTTTTGGAGCTTTGCTTTTCCTGCTTCAGAGTAAACCCTAGGGCAGTGTTTCTCAACCCTGGCCACTTTAGGATAGGTGGACTTCAATTCCCAGAATCCCTGAGCAAAACCTTAGGGAAGTCCACCATCTTGAAGCTGCCAAGGATGCTGGCTGGAGAATTCTGGAAGTTGAGGTCCACCTATCTTAAAGCGGCCGAGTTGGGAGATTTTGCCCTAAAATAGGAGGTGGATGGAGTATTGTGCTCCCCACCTTGAGTTATTTATAAAAGCAATAACAGTGGGATAAAAATAAATAAACTTTCATGATTTCATTTTGGAAATGATCTGACTTAGTACTTGCCTCAGCCACGCTAACGCAATATTATTTGTGCAGCAACACAAATAACATCACAGGTTGTCATTTTGATGTCATTATGGCTTGTGACAAGTACTTGGGCTTCCTAGTCTGCTTTGCTTCTTTGCTGTTTATTTCTTCTTCTTGTGCCATATCCATCATCGGATGTTGGCGATCATGTTGACAATCCTATTTTTATTAACAGCCACACGAAAAAGTGCTGCTGAGTTTAGCCCAAACCAGTCCCTTAGATTTTGAAGCCATGATGTTCTTCTTCCCCTTCTACCTTTGTGGTTTGTTTATTTAATGAGCAACAATTAGCTGAGGTCACAGGACACACCAAGCCAGGGAAAGCAACTTGCAGCTTCCAGTTCTTGGAGGGTCTTTTGAGCTTGGCTGATATAAGTCGAATAAATAAATAAATAAATAAATAAATGTGGAAGTGACCATTTCCTATCTTCTTTTGAGGTAGAAACCGATTAACACTGTCATTCAAATCCTAAATAACACAAGGTTGAAAGAAAATCAACAGTGTAAGCATTTTTTTTGCATCTTGCCACCCCCCCCAACAATCTGGGTCTTTATTTTACCAACCTCAGAAGGATAGAAGGCTGAGTCAACTTGGAGCCCCATCAGGATCAAACTCTGGGCTGCGAGCAGAATTTTCCTGCAATGCTGCACTTTAACCTCTACATCAGTGGTCTCTAAGAATTCTGGGAGTTGAAGTCCACAAGTCTTAAAGCTGCCAAATTTGGAGAGCAATGCTCTACATCAACAGCATGGGACAAAAAAGAGATTTATGCAGGAGTGGGACTCAACCAGTGTTACTACTGGTTCGGTGATTACGTTTTGCGTGGGCTTGTGCTCCTCGTGAGCACACGTGCCAGATGCGTGCTGCATGTGTGTGTAATAGACCTTAAGCTGTGCCGCCCGGAGAGCTGATAAACATTGCATGCAGGTGTGCAGCATTTGAAAAGCCTCTTTTCCCCTACTTTTTCAATCTCAGCTGTGCCGCGCAAAACAGCTGAGGTTCAAAAAGTAGGAAATAAAGGACAGCCAACAGCCCGGGTGGGCAGGTGGGCCAAACAGCAGCAAACACAGAACCGGCCCAGTGTCTGCTGCTCTTCAGAGCTACCGGCTCTATAGAACCGGGCAGAACCGGTAGCATCCCAACCCTGGGTTTATGACTAGTTCTTGAGCTTACAACAGACCCAGTGTCCTTGTGATCACATGACTGAAATTCAGGCGCTTGGCAACCAGCATGTATTTACAATGGCTGTAGCCTCCTGGGGTCACATGATCACCATTTGTGACGTTCCAGGCTGGGTCAGTGGGAGAAACTGGATTAATTGAAAGACCATGGCAATAAAAGGGAATAGAATAGAATAGAATAGAGAATAAGGAATAAGAATGGAACAGAACAGAACAGAACAGAGCTAGAAGGGACCTTGGAGGTCTTCTAGTCCAACCCCCTGTTCAAGCAGGAGACAATGTACCATCTCAGACAAATGGCTGTCCAGTCTCTTCTTAAAAACCTCCAGTGATGGAGCGCCCTCAACTTCTGAAGGCCAGCCTGGTTAATTGTCCTCCCTGTTAGGAAGTTTCTCCTCAATTCCAGGTTGTTTCTCTCCTTGATTGGTTTCCATCCATTGTTTCTTGTCCTGCCTTCTGGTGCTCTGGAGAATAATTTGTCCCCCTCTTCTTTGTGGCAGCCCCTCAAATACTGAAATGCTGCTATCATGTCAACCCCTAATTCTTCTTTTCTTTAGACTAGCGAAGACCCGAAACCTGCAGCCGTGCTTCATATGCTTTAGTCTCCAGGCCTTTGATCATTTTAGTTGCTCTTCTCTGAACTTTTTTTCCAAAGTCTCAACATCAGGGGCAACACAAAAACTGCTTCACTTAGCGATGGATGCACCCATGCTAATTGTGGTCATAAGTCAAGGACCAACTGCAATGGACCCAAAGAGTTAAGGTAGATTATAAACCTAAGAAATAGAGTGTCTATGTATCACGTGTTAATATGGGGAAACAGAAGCCATTTGATTGCAGATGACTTGCTGGGAAATTGATGAGTAATATCAGACTTACAGTGTGCTGCCTTCGATATTTGCATTTGCTGAAAGAGGTGTGTTATCACCTGCACTGAATCTCATTGGCTGGATCAAACAAATACATAAAACTCAATCTTCTATTGAGTCAGAATCTGAATATAACTACCCATTAAGCCCACACTGACTGACAGTGGATATGCAGGCTTTCAAGATGGAGATTCCCCCCTCCCAAAATATTGTTTCATGCTTGGCAGATGAAGAACTGATTTGTTTACCAGTGGATCAGACTTTATCTGTAGCTGCATTAAGAAACCTGTTTCCCCTTTAACGCTCTTGAAAAAAAAACACTCCCCAAGACAGGGTGTTTTCAGGATATGTGTTCTTTTGCCATCTGTTGTATAAATATTTAAAGAAGCCCCAAAGCTGGCTTGGTTTTTAAAGGACTTAAAAATCCCATGTAGCCTAAATGTATGAGGCCTGTTGTCTTTGCAGCATCAACAGCACAGGGGAAAAAAAACCCAAACTGATTAAGATACAAAAATGTGTCAACTGCAGACTTTGCCAGTCCCTTACAATGCAACGTAGATTAACAGGTTTTCTATTGTTGATTGCAGGCAGGTTAGTTTAGAGCCTTTTGCTGACAAAGATCCTCCAATTTCCAGATTTTGTTCCCAGTTTTTGTTCATAGATTTTGTTCCTTAAGATCCCCTCTTAGAGGAATTTGCTTATTCTCAGGTTGCTTGAGAATTCCTTCTCAATTCCTCGTGGCCGTGTTGGCAGAACTCACATACTGGACATTCTGGATTCTTGCACCCATTTCTGGTTACTCCAGCTTGTTATTTTGAAGTTTCCCCCTCCCCAATTTCCCAATCCAAAAAAGCCCCCAAGAGAAAGTAAAAAAAACTAATGCAATTCTAGGCTGCATTAACAGAGGGATAGAATGAAGATCACGTGAAGTATTGATACCACTTTATAATGCCTTGGTAAGATCACACTTGGGATATCATATCCAGTTCTGGTTGCCATGATGTAAAAAAGATGTTGAGATTCTAAAAGAGTGCAGAGAAGAGCCACAAAGATGATTAGGGGACTGGAGACTATGACATACAAAGAACTATTGCAGGAATTGGGTATGTCTCACCAAGTGAAAAGAAGGACTGGGGGGGGTGACATGATAGCAGTGTTCCAATATTTGAGGGGCTCAAATTTTAAAATTGGACATGACTCACTGAATAACTGCCTTGTTTAGCAACAGAAATCCTGGTCTTAATTGTCATAAGTCAAAGACTACCTGTACCGATGGCGTTTGGCATAAAGCCCTCCATAGTGAGAATGACTTGCTTTCTTTCCACACATGGACACGTGGTGCAGCAGAGATCCTGGGGCTGAGCCCAATTTTCTCTTACTCGATTATGAGATCTTTGCCAAGAATTTCCCTGCAAGATAATTTTCTTGATTGGTGCTTTTACCAGACTCCTGAAGATAGGGAGAAATGCTTTGAGTGTTTTTATGTTTTAGACATATATCATCACAGCCAAGCCAAAGCAGGAACTCCCTGCCACTACCATAACCCCAATTTCCAGGACATTGCTGATGGATTAGGATGTTTTACAAGAGTTCTATACAGATCTGGAGGCTCAGATCTCCAGACTGGCTGATTTCAATAAGGAATGGATACTCCTCCCAGCAAAAACCTAGTTATTGTCAGAGTCAGGCACAATCAGTACAAGTAATATACAAGGAGAAGGCAGGTTGAGAAATGAGGGAGAGAAGGTCTAGAAATTTAAAAGAGCCTTGGTGGCTCAGGCTGTTAAATGCCTGCATTTAAGTTCCAGCTGCCTACAATTACTGTAGGCTCGAATCCCACCAGGCTCAAGGTTGACTCAGCCTTCCATCCTCTCGGGGTAGGTAAATTGAGGACCCAAGATTGTTGGGGGCAATAAGCTGACTTTGTAAAAATGCCGCTTAGTAATAAGCAGGCATATACAATGGAATGAAGGCTGTTGCTGAGCACACTGGGTTGTATCCCAAAAATTGTAAGCCGCCCTGAGTCTTCGGAGAAGGGCGGCATATAAATGTAATTTTAAAAAAAATTCATGCCTGGAGGGGTGGAGAATCTTTAGCTCTCCAAATTATTTAGAAATACAACTCACAACACCCCTGGCTAATGCAGCTTATGATGAGAAGTGCTGGGGATTCTAGATCAACCACACGAGAGAGCCAGTTGGGTCTAGGGGTTAAGGCACCAGGCTAGAAACTGATGGTGAGTTCTATTCCCACCTTAGGCATGAAAGCCAGTTCTAAGTAGTTCTAAGTAGACAAAATAAAATTCTTTTTTAGTTCAGGTTATTAAGTGTGACACAGCAGAGAAAAGAGGATCTTACACTGGGACAGACCATGATTGGTCCATGTGATGTGATGATGGGAGAAAAGGGGATGGATTGTAGTTTGGAACATTGTGGGAAGTCTGAGAAACTTTTAGTTTAGAGATTCCACAGATGTGCCAGGTGCTATTCTAATAAAGGTACTATTGACTTTGGGCCAATCAACAGGAAACAGGAATGTAGGCTTGCTGGAATGCTGACATTGACTTTGGGCCAATCAATAGGAGACAGTGAATTCTAGTTCCACTTTAAATATGATTGGGTGACTTTGACCAATCAACAGGAGACAATGAGTTCTAGTTCCACCTTAGGTATGAAAACCAATTGTGTGTCTCACCAATCAACAGGAGACAGTGAATTCTAGTTCCACTTTAAGTATGAAAGCCAGTTGGGTGACTTTGAGCCAATCAACAGGAGATGGTGAATTCTAGTTCCAGCTTAGGCATGGAAGCCAGTCACTTCTCTCATCCCAACTCATCTCCTGGTAGGGAAAATGGAAGGAGGAAAGAATATTGTGTATGCTTGCCACCTTTAGCTATTTATTAAAAAAATAATAAAGACAGTGCATACGTACATGAATGAAAAGCAATAAAAATAAAATAAAAAACACATCTGGAGCGAGACTCCAGCAAAGCTTTGTTCTTAAGACTCAAAGAGTTACAAGGTCTTTTCTTTTCTTTTTTTAAATAATTTTTAATTTTTGGACAAACATACACAAACAAAACATAAAACCATCTTCCAATTACGTACATACAGTGTGTCGGTTGGTTACAGTTTTTTTTGTGCATCCTCTCTGTAGTCCTCGCTTACAATTGTTCGTATAGATTCTCATATCATCAATCTAATATATATGTATACATTATTAGCGTTGTTAATCATTGATTTGACTAAACTATTATTCCTTCATTTTATATGAGTCATTCAGAATTTTAAACGGATTTATACTATGACAATTCATATTATCATCCTAAATCCATCCAATAGTAATACATCTTTATATTATATTCTGTATAATTCTATTCTCCTTAGATTGTAAAATTCTACATATTTCATTAAGGCGGATCGCCGTCACGCTTCAGGCATTGAGGAACGACGGGAGCTGTCCAAGGTCCTGCAACGCCGTCTGCTCCATGACTCAGCGCTTCTCTGCGGTTAGAACGGTTGCCGTTCTCTGATAGGTAGTCAGCCTCGGTGCACTCCAAGGTTTCCGGTTGCTTGCAAACCGAGAAGAGCGTCTCTCTGCCTTTCTTGTATTACAGCAAAGCCAGATACTTTCCTCTTTAACTCTTGCTCAGCCGAGAGTCTTTAAGTCTTTAAGAGCCTTGGTGGTGCAGGCTATTAAACGCCTAGCACTTAGTTCCTGCTGCCTGCAAATTACTGCAGGCTCGAATCCCACCAGGCTCAAGGTTGACTCAGCCTTCCATCCTCTCGGGGTAGGTAAACTGAGGACCCAAGATTGTTGGGGGCAATAAGCTGACTTTGTAAAAATGCCGCTTAGTAATAAGCAGGCATATACAATGGAATGAAGGCTATTGCTGAGCGCATTGGGTTGTATCCCAAAAATTGTAAGCTGCCCTGAGTCTCCAGAGAAGGGCGGCATATAAATATGAATTAAAAAAAAAGTGCTCTGCAAGGAGAAAAGCAAATCATTTTTGCTCCCAAAGGCAGACTGATATCCTTATTTTTTTTTAGCATAGGGTTTATTCAGATTTAATCATTATTTTATTTTGTTTTTCACAATCAGGTTATCAACATGCATATTTAAAACAGTAAAAATGATAAAACAATAAAAAGAAAAAAAATAGAAGAAGAAGCTGAAAAGAAAACTGGAAAAGAAGGCGATAGATGTAAAGCAGGCGAGGGGACATTGTTCATTATTCTTTATTCATGTAACAACTAGCAGCTTCCCTATTTTTGCAGATCCTGCTAACATCCTTTGCTTTCCAACTTGGGCAAAATTTCTCCACTCTCTATAAAGCAGTAGAGAGAAGTCAGTAGCATTGCGATGAAGGTGTCAATAAACCACCCTTGTATAGCTTTAAGCTTTCATTATCCGTGCGTCTGCTCATTCTACCTAGGCATCAGTGCTTTGGGTTACAGAAAATAGTTTACTATTCGGGCTCGAGTATGGGTTCTTTCTATGGAGGAACATTGCCATCCTGTGGCCACATGTGTGCATTTCATCCCAAACCCCAAGTTGACCAAAACAATCCCTCTCCATTATATCTTAACAGATTAACAGAGTGGGAAGGGTCTTCTAGTCCAGTTTCCTGCCCAAGCAGGAGACCCTATACCCAGAGGTGGCATTCAGCAGGTTCTGACCAGCTCTGGAGAACCAGTAGTGCAAATTTTGAGTAGTTTGGAGAGCCGGCAAACCCCACCTCTGACTGGCCCTGCCCCCATCTATTCCCTGCCTCCAGAGTCCCAGATGATCGGCTGGGTCTTCTTTTGTTGCCCTGCACAGGAGAACGCAGCTGGAAAGCAGGTCAGTGGGGAGGGAATGGAGATTTTGCAATATCCTTCCCCTGCCATGCCCACCAAGCCATGCCCACCAAGCCACGCCCACAGAACTGGTAGTAAAATTTTCTGAATCCCACCACTGCCTATACCATTCTGGAAAAACGGCTGTCCAATCCCTTCTTGAAAAGTTCCAGTGATAGAGCAGCCGTAACTTTTGGAGGCAAGCCATTTTTCATTGATGAATTGTTTCCCCTGTCAGGAAATTTCTCCTTAACTCTACATTGGATATCTCCCAGATAGGTTTCCACCTGTTATTTCTTGTCATGCCCTCAGGTGCTTTGGTGAATAGATTGTCCTCCTCTTCTTTGTGACAGCCCCTCAAATATTGGAAGACTACTATCATGTCACCTCTACCTCTGCTCTTCCTTAGACTAGACATACTTAGTTTCTGTCTAAGTCAAGCATCTTCAGACTTGGCAAGTTTAAGACTTGTGGACTTCACCTCCCAGAATTCCTCAGCTAACATGACTGGAGGAGGAATTCTGGGAGTTGAAGTCCACAAGTCTTAAAGTTGCCAAGTTTGGGGACCCCTGGTCTATGTCTTCATATCTCTTATCCCAGATTTCTACGTCAGGTTTGTTAAATAAACTAGATTAAAGGCTCTTCAGTTGTGCTGTGTTCATGTGGCCAAAGCCAAACAGATCAGTTCTGCAAACTGAAATGCAGTTAACCATGGTTGTGTGACACACACTGCAGGGACAAAGCAGTGTGGGGGATTTCCTATGTCTTCTTCATACTGGGAAATGGCACCTCCTTGTTTTGGCTTACAATTTAAACTTCCTGCAATGCTTTGGTCTGGCATTGAAAAAAAGAGATGTATTGAAAAAAAACATTCATTTTAAACCATGAAATAACCATGATCCAAGACCTCAAACTGCCAGTAACTGTGTTAGGGAAAGAGTCTTCCCTAGCTGAAGCTAAAGCTAGATAGAAGAAAATGTGAGGATGAGTAGCAAGGGGCCAGCAACCAAGAAAACAAACAATCCAGAAAGTTGAGAACTATATGAGGCTTCACACAGCCTGAGCAAAACAACATGTAACCAGTAATTTATATATTGTTGTACCTTATGATTCTTGACGAATGTATCTTTTCTTTTTATCACACTGAGAGCACATGCACCAAAGACAAATTCCTTGTGTGTCCAATCACACTTGGCCAATAAAGAATTCATTTCATTACAGTCAAAGATGGCTTGGCTTTATACACACAACCTGCAAAGCATGAGAAGCATTGTCTACATTTCTGGGGGGCATGCTGTGTTGTATGAACTCTCCCCACTTGGTAAACTCAGGGTGGAGATTACACATATTGTATTTTCAGAGTGATGCAGAGGAGATTGAAGGAGGAACATCGGTGTGGTGGGGCTGAGTAAAGTTCAGATGGCAGCTGCCGTATGTCTATGTGATGGAAGCCTCGTCTTTATTTTTATGTATGTTTTTGTGTTCTGTAGAAAAAAAGGGGAAAGGTTTTTGAATGTGTGGACATGGCTGTCGTTTTGACATTTTTTTGAATCTGAGACACCTTGACTGAATTCTTCAGTAGAACAGCCAACAAGACCACCCTGGAAAAATTTCGATTCCCACCTTGGATGAATGGCTGTAGAATAGAATAGAATAGAATAGAATAGAATAGAATAGAATAGAATAGAATAGAATTCTTTATTGGTCAAGTGTGATTGGACACACAAGGAATTTGTCTTGGTGCAAATGCTCTCAGTATACATAAAAGAAAAGAGTCAAGAGTCAAGAATCATCAGGTCCAACACTTAATAATAGTCATAGGGTACAATAAGCAATCAAATCATGCTAGGAAACAGTCAATAAAAATCGTTAGGATACCAGCAACAAGGTTACAGTCATACAGTCACAAGTGGGAAGGGATGGGTGATAAGGAGTGATGAGAAGATTAATAGTAATAGTAGTGCAGACTTTGTAAATAGTTGGACAGTGTTGAAGGGATTATTTGTTTAGCAGAGTGATGGCTTTTGGGAAAAAACTGTTCTTGTGTCTAGTTGTTCTGATGTGCAGGGCTCTCTAGCGTTGTTTTGAGGGTAGCAGTTGAACCAGTTTATGTCCAGGATATGAAGGGTCTGTAAATATTTTCACAGCCCTCTTTTTGGCTCGTGCAGTATACAGGTCCTTGACTGAAGGTAGGTTGGTAGCAATTGTTTTTTTCTTCATGGAATTGATAGAAATGGCTCATTTGACCATTTGGGTTAAAGAAAAGAATATAAGGGCCTATGCTGACATATGGACACCACTTCTGAACTTGGTACTTGAGGTGGAAAAAAAATGAAACTTTGATTTTTGGGGTTTTACCGATTAGATTGGTAAGTGTTTATAGAAATGGCTAGTCTATATTACTACGGAAAAGCAAAAAGTTGTGGTTTGATGTTAATGCTTTATTTTACTGCAACAGAGGGAATTGGAAGTCAATGCTTTTTCCCCCTCTTTTCCCTATCCCTCCCTCACTTCTCTTTTCCCCCACTGTCTTCCTATTTACTTTTGTATTTTGTATCTTATTTTATAATGTAATAAAATATTTTTTTTAAAAAAAGAAAAATTTCAAGACTGTAGTTATGGCTTCATCTTGATGGAAGGTTGTAGACTCTCATATACCTGAGTTAGCTCTTAGGAAAAAAGACATACTGAGTGGTATTGTGGTTGTCAATGGCCAGTAGGGTTTCCTTGATCTTCGGATCACCACATTTTCAGAAGGTGTGTTTGCTTGTCAAATTCATCCCGGGTTATCTTAGCCCTGGTTTACTCAGTTAAACCAACGTTGAAGATTTGCATGGTGTATACCAGTGGTGGGATTCAATTTTTTTTTACTACCGGTTCTGTGGGCGTGGCTTGGTGGACGTGGCTTGGTGGGTGTGGCAGGGGAAAGATACTGCAAAATCCCCATTCCCTCCTCACCTCACTAACCTGTTTTCCAGCTCCGTTCTCCTGTGCAGGGAAACCAAAGAAGACCCAGCTGATCAGCTGGGACTCGGGAGGCAGAGAATAGATGGGGGCAGGGCCAGTCAGAGGTGGTATTTGCCAGTTTTCCAAACTACTCAAAATTTCCACTACTGGTTCTCCATAACTGGTCAGAACCGGCTAAATACCACCACTGGTGTACACAAATATAAGCTAACCATATCAAGTTTATGCAACATATAAAGGTGTGTTTTGATGAACAAGCCATATAAATGTATGCCACATTCTAGAGGAAAATGTACTTTATTTGGATTTGGGTTGTGTGAACCCAGCCAGCTGTGACTTAGTCAAAAATACAGAGTTAATAAAACTGCAGAGTTAATTATATCTCAAAGACATCTGTGTCTATCTATTATTCTTTTTTATTTAATTTGTATTTAAATTTTCACTTGTCAAACCTGGGGAAGGGACAATTATTTTATGAAACTTTAATAGGTCATATGAGATCAGCACATAATGTTCTTGCTGTAGCCCCATTTGCTTTCTGATTTGTTAAAAATATTTCTGATTAAACATTAAAATATTGCTTTGTTAGTAGGGTACCGCATTCTGAAACTGTTGTGCTGCTCTGAAACCACTAGGGGGCGCCATCTGACTCTCAAATCTACCGGCTTCTTTGATTCTTGAAATGACGTTTGTATATTTATTTAGAGATACTTAGCTGTATTTGTTTATCTAAGTTCCTAAACTCAAGGGACCTGACATAAAAACAAAGCACCAGAAAAATATATAAAAAAATAGCTTAAAGATGCCATATCTAAGAACAAATCTATTGTCACAGAAATATTAGTTAATATTTGAAAATGTGTACGGGGTATTGTCAAGGTACTTTCAACAGAGGAAAGAAAGGAAAGTCTCAAGTGATCTCTTCTTGAAAGCCTCCAGTGATGAAGCTCCCACAACTTCCGAGGGCAACTTCTGTTCCATTGGTTGATCGTTCTCCCTGTCAGAAAGTTTCTCCTTATTTCCAGCTTAAATCTCTCCTTGTTCAATTTCCATCCATTATTCCTTGTCTGGCCTAGAGGCGCTTTGGAAAATAGCCGGACCCCTTCCTCTCTGTGGCAGCCCCTCAAATATTGGAAGACTGCCATCATCATCTCTCTTCACTAGACTAGCCATGCCCAGTTCCTGAAACATTCTTCATATGTTTTAGTCTCAAGTGCCCTAATCATCCTGCTTGCTCTTCTCTGTACTTTTTCTAGAGTCTCAACATCTTTTTTATAGTGTGGTGAACAAAACTGGATGCAGTACTCTAGGTGTGGTCTTACTAAGGCTTTATAAAGTGGTATTAGTACCTCACTAGATCTTGATTGTATCCCTCTGTTGAGGCAACTTAGGATAGAAATACTATTAGAAATGTTGCCTTCCAAGGGTTTTTCAAATTAATGCCTGCTGATGGTGCAATTTAATATTACTTCTCTGCCAGTAGAAATAACCAAGACAAGGACAGAGCGGAATATCAGAAGCCAGTCTGAAGCCAAGTATCCCATAAAACCATACAGAAATATCCATGAATGATGTGTCCTCTGTCAAGAAATTTAGGTCCCATACCAGAGATATGGAAAGCAAGCTGAACTAATGGAGGTGGTCAGATTTGACTTGAGGTGAGCATAAATCCATAACAACAGTTTGGAAACAGGAGCCGGTAGACTCAAAATTGGTCACCCATAAACTTCTTGGTGTCTATGTTGATTTTCCATCATCCAGGTCATGGTTGTCCCAAAGATGCTATTTCAAGAGGCAACTGGACTTTCTTGTTTTTCTTTGAAGATGTTTCGCTTCTCATACAGCATCGTCTATCTCCAGTCTACAACATTGTCCTTTCAGCAGTTCCAAGAAGGCTCCAAACCCATTTGCACTACTCAGGTCACAGGACACAGACAAACCTCCAAGTGGCCTCAATGACTCTCTAGATAGAAGAATGCAAATGACCAGCTGTCTGCAAGGAGAATAGATCCTTCCATTCCCCACCATCCAGACAGAGCTGAAGAAGCTTCTTGGATGGGAAGCGAAACGTCCTCAAAGGAAAACAAGAAAGTCTACTTGCCTCTTGAAAAAAAGCATCTTTGGGATAAACTTCTTAGGTGTCCTCCAGCTGTTTGACTCCAAGCAGGAGACAAGATGTGGTCCACATCACAAGGATGAGCATTTCAGGACATCATTGTACTATGAGTCAAAACAAACAGAGAACATAAGAAGTATTTTGTCCCCAGAATGGTCTTCCCTTAAAGGTAAAGATTTCCCTGTCCAGTCATGTCCAACTCCAGAACTTACAGGTTTAAGTCCCACCTCTGTGCCAAATCTGAGAAGACAAGAGACCCTGAGGTCACTGAAGTTAAGCAGGTTCAGTTGGGTAGGAGAATCTTCAGTCACCTGTCTTTCCTATCTTGAGTTCCATCATGGGTATAAAACACAGAACGGGCATATGAAAAACCAATCTGGTCATTTCTATGGAGCTTATAAAAGGAACATGGACTTCAGACTTCCCAATTTCTTGATAGTACTGAATGCAGGAAATCCGGTCAAAGGCTAGAAGACATGCAATGAACTCATTTCTTAAAATTCATTTTTGAAAATCTGAAATCTTTGTATATAGAATACTGTGCTGTGTAAATCAAAGCCAGCACCCGTCCAGATCATGGAGATCTTCTTCCACAATCAATGGAATTCAAGGGAGTTTTGACTTCATTTGTGTCTACGTAGAGATTCTAGGCTTATCCCTCTTTTAACTCCGCCCCCAGACTCTGCCATTCCTTGTCAATGTATAGAATGTAAAGGATGTGTGTTTGTGTTTATTTTCATAGTCATAATGTACACTGAAGATGGTATTTAATTTTATTTTACGAGGTGCAATCACAATAAACTAAACTAAACAATCTTTATTGAAGGAGGAAACCACAGGGTCTTTGGAAGAAAAGGATGTTCTGCACATTTAAGGTTGGCCTTTCCAGAAAATCCACGTCAGTTACGAGATTCTGGCCAACAGTTGTTTATATTCCCATCCAGTTTCTAAGACATTTGCAAAGACGTTCCTTGAGCCAGAAGGAAATTCAATTAGCTGACAGGGCATCATCCATTAACAAAGCATCCATTTATGTCTGGGTGAAGAAGTCACGACCTTAAACTCTAAGCATAAGCCGTGAAGTGTTACTACGCACTTAATCCATAACACCAAGCCAACCAAACACCACACTATGAGTTCACTGTGGGTTGGTGTTTTTTTTTTCTTTCTAACCCCCAGGATGAGAAACACTTACTAGCTGTGTAAGCCGCTCCATTTTTTTCTCTGATTGGGGACGTCACGCTCTGAAAATGCTTCAATTGCGACCAAGTGGCACCACTGTGATTTGATTCAGTGCAGGGCTTGAAGATGCTTCTGGCTTTGGTGAAAAAGAAAGCTCATTAGAGAAGGAAGCAGAGTGAAACCAAATAATAGGGCGGTGTGTTGCTTGAGTCACACAGAAGGTGTGCTGGCTTTTTTTGACAATGGAACAAAACCGCCAGGTCCAATTGAGCTCCTGCTGCTGGCAATTTCTGCCCGTTTCTTGGAAACAATATCGAAGGGATTTTGTCATCGACAGTTTTTATTTTAAGCTTTCCAGCCCCAGACTCTCCTGGTGGCCTTCCATCCCCTCTCAAATATCCACACAGCTCTTGGAGACACAGAAATATCATCTATTTCTGTGTCCTGTGTGGATCAAATGACAAGATTTCAAAGGTAACAATGGCGTTTCCCCTCACAAAAGACATTCTTTCGACTCCTGTGTTCACCTAAAGCAGGGGTGTTGAACTCGATTTCATTGAGGGTCATGCTTGGCCTCGGGAGGGGCTGGGGGGCGTGGCCAGGGTGGCCATGGATGGGGTAGGCGTGGCCAGGGTAGGTGTGGCCATCTCGATGTCACTTGTGTCAGGAGCACCTGTGGTGGCCATGTGCTAAGGCAGGACTTCGATGAGACACTACCACACTCTCATTATAATCTTCCTTCCTTCCTTCCTTCCTTCCTTCCTTCCTTCCTTCCTTCCTTCCTTCCTTCTTCCTTCCTTCCTTCCTTCCTTCCTTCCTTCCTTCCTTCCTTCCTTCTTCCTTCCTTCCTTCCTTCCTTCCTTCCTTCCTTCCTTTTCCTTCCTTCCTTCCTTCCTTCCTTCCTTCCTTCCTTCCTTCCTTCCTTCTTTCCTTCCTTCCTTCCTTTTCTTCTTTTGCTTTCCCTCTTCATTCTCCTTCCTTCTTCCTTCCCTTCTTCCCTTATTTTTCCTTCCTTGCTCTCTTTTCTTTTCTTTTTCTCCTTTCCTGTCCCTTCTTGAATGCTCAAATGCAAAAGGGCAAACATTTCTCTTTTTGTTTTGCTTTTAGTTTGTTTTGGTAGCTGTCATGCCCTTGTTGGAGTCTGATTCTGAGGGGGAGATTGAGCAGCTGACCGGGAGTGGGAGTGTGGCTCCGGTGGCTGTGGAAGAAATGGGGGAAGGGCACAGTCCGGCTGGGCATTCAGAGGAAGACCCAGGGCCACCTCCTCTTCATCCTAGGGCACGAAGGAGAAACGGAGAAGGGAGCAACGTGGCTTATGAGAGAGAAAAGGGCCCTGATCCCTTTCATTAGTTGCAGCTGGGAGAACGGGATATAGGAAGGGCGTTTGCACACAGCACCTTGCTGGAAGCAAAGCGTGCATTATCTTGGTTGGAGGCTTATCTGGGTTTGGGTGTCCTCCCAATTGTGTGTGCTTCATTATCTTTTGGAAGTCTGCAATTTATTATCCTGGCCTGTCATGTTAATTACTTCAGCATGGTTTGTGTTGGGTTTTTTAATTTCTAATTTATCTGTACTTTGGGTTCGGACTGCATTTCTTCCCTTTCCCTGTTTTTTTGGAAGAGTCTGATCTCCAGCCGAAGATAACTGGACATTGGGGGCCAAGTTGGAGGCATTAAAGGGACTTTACCTATTTTTGTGACTTTGTTGCTTCTGTGCCACGTCCATCACAATAGCCCTCTGCTAGCGAAAACAGAGCCTCTGTGTGTGTGTGTGTATGTGTGTGCGTGTGCACATTTTCACTAGCAGAGGCACCACAGGCTGGTCCTTCACTGTTTCCAGGGCAGCCTTATGGGCCAGATCTAAGCATCCTGCAGGCTGGATCCAGGCTGTGGGCCTTGAGTTCGACAACTCTGACCTAAAGTAACAGTGGAATGCAGCCCCTCCCTCTTGGGAATCCAGGCTACATTCCACCACATCTCCCTTGTACCAGTTCCCACAACTGTTTTTAGGGTCCTCAAAATGCCCTGGATATAAGGGAGATATTTGCATCCAAGAACATTTGAGAAGGTGGAATTTTTGTCAAATCCGATATCCCTCCCTTCTTTCATTCTAAAAAAATAACCCAAGTTCCCTCAAACCAGGATGAATGAGAGAGAAGGGGCATTGGTATCGCTGGACATTTAAATAATGTTTTGGAGGATGGTTTTAAAGTGGTGTGCATCTCTAAAAGGTTTGAAAAACCAGATTGTTAAGGAGAGAATCAATCAATTTAAAATAGGGCACTTGGAGGGCACTTCGATGCGAGTTACTTTCATACACATGGCTGGACCATTATATAGTAAGGTAGCCAATAACTTGGCGTTACCAGGTATTTATTTATCCTGTAGTCGGGACTCACACTGTTGTACTGTCTCTCACGCAGCTTCACAAGTCTTCTACTCCTCTCCTCGGGAGTTTCTTGTCTACGCTGGTGTTTCATTTTTTTTATTGCACTTGGCCAATCACCTGATGTTTCCTTGGAGGGCTGAGAGAGAGCCCCCTTGTGAAGTTCTGAAGTACTGTGAAGCCATTACCATGGCAAGTCCACTGTGGCTGTACAGTAGAAGCCATTTTAAGGCACCCCCCTGAGGGATGTTAGGGGTGTCTTACCCCCCACAGTATTTGTTTCCAGACAGTAAGTTATCTGTGTACCAAGTTTTGTTGAAATTGCTTGAGGTGTTCCAGAGTTATGCTGGGATACACACACACAAACACGTTTTTATATATATAGATTCAGAATTCTTTTGGAAAACACAGCTGCAAAGGCATAGGGGCTTTTGACTTTGTTACAAGTCTTGATCCTCAGCAATTGAGATTAATTGCCGGGCCATTGAGAGTAGCAAGGTTCTCTCCAAACATAGTTGAATGAGAGAGAAGAGCTGTTGATCTTGCTGTGCATTTAAATAATGTTTTGGTTGATGGTTTTAAAGCAGAGTGCATCATTAGAAGACCTGGAAGATCAACTTAGGGACAGATTGTAATGGAGAAACTCTGTCTGTGCGGTTGCTAAGAGCCAAAAACAACTTGATGGCACATCATTAATCCATTGATTCAAAAATAAGAGTCCTTTGACATGAGTTAGACTTAAGAGTCTTGACTCGGCCATTTTGCTCCTACTGGAAAAATCCAAATTTTTTGTGGAAAACACAGCTGCAAAATCCTAGGAGCTTTTGATCTTGTTACAGGGTGTTGATACAAAGCAATTGAGACTAATTGCAGGACAGGGGGCCTTACAGGGTTAATTGGACCCTGGAGATCAATTGAGGTAGTCATGCAAAACTGTTATGCCATGTCAAGGTAGCTTTCAGTGGGCACAGGGGAGCCCACCGAACAATGAAACGGAGCCTACATAAAATCCCGCAATCAATAGCCCTGCCCTTAAAGTGGAGGATTGAATGCCTATCAGATAATGGGTTTGCGATTTCTCAAAAACAATGGCCTTTTGTTTTTCTGCCTTATTCTGAAGGTGTTTGCAAATTTTTAAAATTTGCACAGCGGAAGGTGTGAGCTGACTTCCTCCCTGGAGGGGATGGAGGGCAAAAATGGCACTTTAGGGATCTGTAATTTCACATCCTGCCATTATGAAGAGGTTGCAGATTGAAGACAACTGGATTCACTACTAGGAACGTGGGCTATTTCCCCACCGCCAAAAGTGTTGTTCACCTCATCGCAAAAATGTTGCATTCCATTTCAAGAAAAAGGTAGTTGATATTTTGTGGTCCTGGGGCATACATTTTGAAGGGCAGCCCCCCCACCCTGTTGAACTGAATGAGGAAGCATGAAAAAAGTAGAATTTCTCTGCACACCGTAAGTGCTAACTAGCTGACCCAGTTGCTAGGGATTCTGCATGATCTGCTTGAGTTTCAGATAAGTAAGTAGAGGAACTCAGGAAAAGAAATATGATCTCATATATAGGTGGTCCCTGACTTGCTTTGCTTAGTGACAGTTTGTAATTACAACAACAACTGCTGTAGTAATAGTACAGGAATCAGTAGCATCACTAGCACTGATGATGTTACCTAGCTGGGTAATGAAACGTCTGCAAGAAAAACATCAAACTCAGAGAGTATTAAGGACCCCACAGTTCTCTTCCTCCTCCTCCTCCTCCTCCTCCTCCTCCTCCTCCTCCTCCTCCTCCTCCTCCTCCTCCTCCTCCTCCTTCCTGCAAACCCCACTCTCTTCTAGCATTGATGATGTTAGCTAGTTTGGTAATGAAACGTCTGCAAGAAAACCACCAAGCTCAGAGGGCAATTGCTGAGTTCATTGGCAACTGAAGAAGCAACTCCTGGAAATATTTTTCTGTTGTTGTTTGCAGCTTTGGGTGGGTGGGTGGGGTGGGGTGAGAAGCTTGTTGTTTTAAAAATGGTTTTTGCCAAAGTTTCTAAGCAAGCGTTTCAAATGTATGCTTTCTTTTCAACCCAAGATTGTCAGACAATAATAATTTAAATCCTATAAATAGACATTTAAAAAATAAATTAGTGATTATTTTCTGGGCTCTCTTCCAAGACAAAGAAAGATTTTTCTTTTTATTTCCTGGAGCCAAGTTGGGATTATTCTTGATAGACCTTGATAATTATTTTTTAAACACTTCAATGGTCGTAATTAGTTTTGAACTGGCGTTCTTTAATTTCAGTCTTTGATTTGGCCTCCAGCCCATCCTGGCTTGAGTTTTCTTTTTCAAATTTTCTTTCTGGGAATGTACAACCTGCTTCAAAAGCTGTTTATTCAGAAGTGAACCCAGATTGGGGGGGAAAAACCCTCCAGGGTGAACAGGGTGTCAGCAAATGTCACAGACAGGGAACTGACTTCATGGAAGCACTAAGAAGTTGTGGCCACCTGGTAGGAGCTGAAGAACCTCAATAGCCCTTGTTGACTCCCACTTAGCTTTATCAAGGAGCATGTAGCATGCTGGCCTTGTGGGGAAACCCACAACTGTGTAGATTGGGTAACCTAAATTTAACCCTAAACTTATCTCTACACTATCCAGAAGAACAGAGAAGCTCAAACTTCTTTCATTGAAGAATGTTACAAGGTAAAAAGAAAAGAAAAGTAAAGTCCTACACTTAGGCAAGAAAAACCAAAAGTACACATATAGATTGGGTGAAACCAGGCTTAATAGCAGTAACTGGGAGAGGGATCTTGGAGTCTTAGTGTACAACCAGCTAAATAGGAGCCAGCGTGTGCAGCAGCAGCCAAAAAAGCCAATGCAACCCTAAGTTGCATTAACAGAGGGATACAATCGAGATCACGTGAGGTGCTAATGCCACTCTATAAAGCCTTAGTAAGACCACACCTAGAGTACTGCATCCAGTTTTGGTCACCACACTATAAAAAAGATGTTGAGACTCTAGAAAAACCATAGAGAAGAGCAAGCAGGATGATTAGGGCACTGGAGACTAAAACATATGATGTACGGTTGCAGGAACTGGGCATGGCTAGTCTAGTGAAGAGAAGGACCAGGGGAGACATGATAGTAGTCTTCCAATATTTGAGGGGCTGCCACAGGGAGGAAGGGGCTCAAGCTATTTTCTAAAGCTCTTGAAGGCCAGACAAGGAATAATGGATGGAAACTGATCAAGGAGAGATTCAACCTGGAAATAAGGAGGAATTTTCTGACAGTGAGAACAATCAACCAATGGAACAGAAGTTGCCCTCGGAAGTTGTGGGAGCGCCATCACTTGAGACTTTCAAGAAGAGATTGGACTGCCATCTGTCAGAAATGGTGTAGGGTCTCCCGCTTGGGCAGGTGGGGTTTGGACTAGATGACCTGCAAGGTCTCTTCCAACTCTGATTATCTTTTATCTGTTTGAGATCAAGGGCTGAACCCTACCGCCCATTCAATCACAAAGCACTTTCTATTTGGCATGTCATAGGTTTCCCTCAACCACAAACGTAAGGTACATGAGCCTTATCCCTCAGGCTCAGTGTCGCACTTGGTGTTGGCACAGAGAACAAAACACAACTTTCATGCTGTATATTTCCAAAGGGGCTTTCATGCTGTATATTTCAGAGGGAAGGACTGCACGGCAAAACGGCAGTCAGCCAGCTGGCTTGAATTTTAATAGCCAAGTCAAAGGCATGCTCACAAGGGCTTGAATTGATATTAAGAGCTGGTTAATATTGCATTTCTTTGAAAGACGTCTTTTGACTATAGGAGGTCCATCAAGGACAGGATATTAAGGTCTGAGAAGGAGGGGAGGCTGGCAGATGGAGGAAATAATCAAGTGCAGAAACCTTTGTGGAGAAAGCAGAATTGCTATCAGCGAGACAAGCCCTGTAACAAAGCAATTTCTCTTTCCATTCTTATGCCTGTTTCTGACCTTCCTTCTTCTTGTTGAATCTTGTTCATCACTAGGCCACTTATTCCTGAATGCATAACTATCTAATCCAATATGGGAGGAAGAGTTCTGAATGCCCCTTCCCAATGACCTAAGGATGCCCCTTTAAAAAAAAATATAGCAGGCAATAAATTAATTAACATTCTAATTTTGCAACTGCAGAGACCAGGATCTCAGTGCCAGGAATATGTGGGACAGAAGGTCTTCAACCCAAGTGGTAGTTTGGATGAGTAGAGGGACCTCTACTCATGATAGATAGATTCCAATATTTGAGGGGCTGCCACAGAGAGGAGGGGGTCAAGCTATTTTCCAAGGCACCCAAAGGCCAGACAAGGAAGAATGGATGGAAACTGAACAAGGAGAGATTCAACCTGGAAATAAGGACAAATTTTCTGACAGTGAGAACCATCAACCCATGGAACAGAAGTTGCCTTCAGAAGTTGTGGGAGCTTCATCCCTGGAAGCTTTCAAGAAGAGACTGGACTGCCATCTGTCAGAAATGGTGTAGGGTCTCCTGCATGGGCCGTGGGCTGGACTAGATGACCTACAGGATCCCTTCCAACTTCGTTATTCTGTTATTTGCGATGCCACACTCAGGGTTCCAAGGTGAAATTCTGCTAGCCATCACTGGCTAAACCTCATCTTTTCATCAAGAAACAAAGCTTTTTTTTTTACTCATTTCATTCTCTGATATAATTCATTATCATGCAATTTCAGTGTTTCATTGCTTGGTTGGAGGCGCCACTGCTGGTCTGTGCCATCACATCCCACAGTTTGAAGACCTCTGGGAGAGGGTTCTTCCTGATGACTTCCTTTGGGACTTCATATTTAGAGGGCTTAAGGTCAGGAGTGGGATTCTACTGGCTTGGACCGGTTCTAGAGAACCGGTTGTTATGATTCTGCACAGTTCGGAGAACCGGCAAATCGTGTCCCTGGCTGGCCCCGCCCCCTAAAAAAAGAAGCCATGCCCACCCAGTCATATGGCCACACCCACCTAGCCATGCCCACAGAACCCGTTGTTAAAAAAATTTGAATCCCACCCCTGTTTAAGGTTCCTTGCTCTTGGTTTAGAATCATATTTCCCAACCTAGTGGCCCACATAATGAAATTTGGAAATATGAGATTTTTAAAAAAAATCATATTTATATCCCGCCCATCTCCAAAGACTCAGGGCAGCTTACAATTTTTGGGACACAACCCAATGCGCTTAGCAATAGCCTTCATTCCATTGTATATGCCTGCTTATTACTAGGGCTTTTTTGCCCCCCCCCAAAGCGGCATTTTTACAAAGTCAGCTGATTGCCCCCAACAATCTTGGGTCCTCAGTTTACCTACTCCGAGAGGATGGAAGGCTGAGTCAACCCTGAGCCTGGTGGGATTCGAGCCTACACTAATTGCAGGCAGCTGGAACTAAGTGCTAGGTGTTTAACAGCCTGCACCACCAAGATTTGACATACAATACCTCTGGAGGCATCTGTTGGACTTTCGCTGCTCTGGAATATCTACCTAAATTCAGAATTAGATGTCAGAGTCCTGCCTTCTTCCTCTTCCTTCCTCTTTTGGTGGCATCTTAAACTCTGACAATAATATTATAGATTCGGCTGTCATGGACAATCATTTACTTTGTTGTATGTTGGGGCTACAACGGAAGGACAGTGGCAAAATCTTGGAGCATAACCAATCTGTCTTTATCAGGCCCCCACGAGACTTGCTGCAGTGGATTAACACAGCAATTTCTCTAGAAATTCTACAAAGCCACAGCCAGCGTTTGACAGACATTTTTAATACCTGCCTATCCTCTCTCTTTGGTCTTCGTTTTCCACCAATTAATCTTCTCTCTCTTTTTTTGAAGTAATAAAGCATCCCCAACCTGCTTTGACAAATGCAATCGCCCAGTTTTAAAAGTTCAGCCTCAAATTGATATCAATGTCCCTTTAATCATGGCCTGTCCTTGGATGATGGCAGGAACAAGGCAACAAATTGTCCCCACCTGTCCTTTAATCAGCACCAGCCCTCCCCAGCCAAGATTTGTGACAAAATTCTGCTGGCTGGTAAAAGCACCAGGTCCAGATTTATGCCTTGTTCTCTTGACAAAGAAGGCATTTTCTAGGATGCAGCAACTTCTACAATGAGCTAAAGGCTACCAGACTTTTGACTCAAGAGCACCGTCTTTCAGGCAACTGTCAGCCTGTCAAACTTTTCACTGAATGCTACAGATGAGTACTGATGCATATCAAAAGAACTGATACAGGATGTGACCTGTTTCTCCAAAGGAAGCAAAGCACCAACCAGATCTCATGGGTCTTTCTAAATTTTAAGTCTGAATTTCTGTGAAACTTTTTTGTTTTGTTTTGTTATGGTTGACATTTAACATTTCTTTCTCTTCTTGCACGGGGCTTGCATCTCAACTATTTCTCAGTTTTGCTTTTTCTGACACTCTCTAAACGCTTCACAACCGTAGCATTTCTCTTACTACGACTACTACTGTCATGCCCCTGGTGGAGACTGACTCTGCGGGAGAGGAGGAACAGCCAACAGGGAATGGAAGTGTGGCTCCGGAGGTTGTGGAGGAGGCTGGGGAAGGGCAGAGGCTGGCTGGGCAGTCAGAGGAGGACCCAGGCCCACCCCCTCTATCTTAAGGCATGCAGGGAGGAGAGAATAAGGGAGAGACATGGTCTACTGGGGAGAAAAGGGCCTTGATCCTCTTCATGGGCTGCAGCTGTGACAACTGGATAAGAGGATGGACATGCATATGGGCGAGTGCTGGAAACAAAGCATGGAAATATCTCTAGTTTATTGTTCCTCTCTGAGTTTGGTGTCCTTCCCAGTGTGTGTTCTGATATCTGTGGGTGTCTTCAAGCCCTTATCTTGCCTGCTTTGTATTGTTTTTTACTCTTTATAATTTAAACGGCATTTCCTCCTTCTTGTAACTGCTTGTGTGGGAGTTTTTAGTCTCCGTTCAAGGATATTTGGAGCTTGGAAGCAAAGTGAAGGAATAAAAGGGGCTTCACCTGTTTTTTGTGACTATTTATTTTGTATCCCACCCTGGCTCATCACAACTACAATTGTGTTGGGATAGCACCGAAGCACTTCTGGGTTGATATCATTGTTGCCTAGAGAATGCCCAGTTGGGGGCTCCTTTCACATCCCCATTAAGTTGCCTACTGAAGTGGTACCCATTTATCTACTTGCAGTCGCCCATTTGTGAACTGCTGGATTGACAGGAGCTGGAGCATGTGACAGGAGCTCACCCCATCCTGAAGCAGCCACTGGGTCTTTAACACAAGCCTGCCAATTGTCAGCCCGGCATCCTAACCTTGTCAGCTACCACACTCACTATCTACTTTACTCTATTGTCTATTTTCTCTCACTATCTACTAAATCAGATGTTCCATTGCAAAGAGACATTATGTCAATTCTCCGCATCTTTTTTGCCTGTATGTTTAGTGATGCATGGTCCTTCCTAACCTGATGTTCTCCAGGGGTTGGAGAAGACATTTGAGTGTTCGCTTGGACTGCAAAGAGATCAAATCAGTCAATTCTAAAGGAAACCAACCCTGGCTGTTCTTTGGAAGGACAGATCCTGAAACTGAAGCTTAAGTACTTTGGCCACCTAATGAGAAGAGAGGACTCCTTCGAAAAGATCTGATGTTGGAAAAGATGGAAGGCGAAAGGAGAAGAGGATGGCAGAGTTGGAGATGGTTAGATAGTGTCACCGATGCAATGAACATGAATTTGGGCAAACTCTGGGATGTGCCTTGGTAAGGCCACACTTGGAATACTGCATTCAGTATTCCACGTGTGGCCTTTCACGATGTAAAAAAGATGTTGAGACTCTAGAAAGAGTGCAGAGAAGAGCAACCAAGATGATTAGAGGACTGGAGGCTAAAACATATGAAGAACGGTTGCTAGAATTGGGTATGTCTAGTCTGATGAAAAGAAGGACTGGGGTGACATGATAGCAATCTTCCAACATCTCAGTGGATGCCACAAAGAAGAGGGAGTCAAGCTATTCTCCAAAGCATCTGAAGGCAGGATGAGAAGCAATGGGTGGAAACTCATCAAGGAGAGAAGCAACTTAGAACTAAGGAGAAATTTCCTGACAGTTACAACAATTAACCAGTGGAACAACTTGCCTCCAGAAGTTGTGAATGCTCCAACATTGGAAGTTTTTAAAAAGATGTTGGATAACCATTTGACTGAAGTGGTGTAGGGTTTCCTCCCTAGGCAGGGGGTTGGACTAGAAGACCTCCAAGGTCCCTTCTAACTCTGTTATTCTATAGTTGAGGACAAGCGGGGACTGGAATGCTATGATCCATGGGAGTCATGAAGAGTCAGACATAACTTAATGACTGAACAAAAGACCAACCATCATCTGAGTAAGTAACTGCGTGTTGCACGAAACTCTTTTTTTTTTAAATGTGAATTTTTCACAATTCATCACCCACGGATTTTTGGTTCCTCTGGAAAATACAAGCAAGGCTCACCATCAGTCTACCCTTTTTCTATTAGTTTTAATCCCACCTTCTCCATCACCTTCACCCTCAATATCTTGTTCCGAGACGAACAAAGAACTAAATTAAAACTGTCATTTTAGCTTATGAATAATAGATGCCCCGCTGTTTAATTATTTAGAGTTTTGAATTTTTCTTACCTCCTCCTCCTCCTCCCAACCCACAGACAACAAACCAAAATAACCATCCAACCATTTTTTAAAATGTAGCTTTCGGTAATTTGATGCTACCCGAACGCTAAGATTCCCAGATACGTTCGGTTTTTCAAAGATCATAAAATAAACTATAAAAAAAAAAGGAAAGGAGTAAAAAAAAAATCCTTTGAATGCAATTCCTTATCTTGCATGCCAGGGGCTCCTTTTTGCTATGCAAGTTGACAAAAAAAAATATTTAAGTGAAAACTAATCACAACAAAACGATGTTCATACATTCCTATTAATAATTTATCTCTCCGCGATCGCAGCTGAGCTAATGTGGACGTTAGAGAATCTGTCTCCATCAAGAGGGCTGGTTGGGATCAGGGAAGGAAAAAAAATCAATGCAATATCTTATCTCCTTTTTTAGTCAGATCCATTTTTTTTGTTCATCTCGCAGGCAGCGCACAACAAGTGTGAAATATTAATGTTGGAAGAAATTGACAGAAACGGTGCCAATATTTTTCCTCTTAAATAAAACTCCCCTTATTTTTTTTTTTGCTCATCGGCTGCTGATAAAGTTCCATCACCAAACTTAATGACTTACTCTCCTCCTAGAGACTCTCCATCCATCGGATGGAAATTGAAATTAGTTGCATAAAAGATTTATTGAAGGCGGCTGACGAAAAGGAAGCAAATACCTGTAGGCTGTTGTTAATCCAATATTGGAGGGGAAAACGCTCTTCCACATAAATCAAAGAGGGTTGCTTCACTTAAAAGTTATCACGAAAAGGATGGGCTGAGAATCTCAGACAAGCCCTTGTTACGTTGAGATACGAGGAATAGTAATATGTGATCCAACAAAGCAAAGAAATGCAAAAACAAAGAGGGGGAAAACAAACATTTCACCGGCATATAAAATTGGCTTAATATGCTGCCAGCAGCCTTGTCCAGATGCAGATAATAAATAAGGACAGAGCAAAAATAAAGACAATTTGCTTCGGCGTGCCTACTCAGGGTAAGATTCATTAGTCCTAGATGGAACATAAGAAGCGGCAGATCTTAGAATCGTGCCATTCACGCACCCTCCGTTGTGAGAATAGCACTGTCACAAACTTGTGATGGAAGGTAGTCTGGAATCCCAGGAAGAAGGGGCTGCGATCCAGAGGACCAAGAGAAAGCGTAGTTTAGGTAGTTTGGCTGAGAGAAAGAGGGTCAAGATAGCTCCTTCTAGAAGTTAGAATAGAATAGAGTAACAGAGTTGGAAGGGACGTGGGAGGTCTTCTAGTCCAACCCCCTGATTAGGCAGGAAACTCTGTACTACTTCAGACAAATGGTTGTCCAATCTCTTCTTAAAAACTTCCAGTGTTGGAGCATCTACAACCTCTGGAGGCAAATTGTTTCACTGATTAATTGTTCTAACTGTCAGGAAATTTCTCCTTAGTTCTAAGTTGCTTCTCTCCCTTTTTTTTTTTTTAATTCATATTTATATCCCACCCTTCTCTGGAGACTCAGGACGGCTTACAATTTTTGGAGCACAACCCAATGCGCTCAGCAATAGCCTTCCTTCCATTGTATATGCCTGCTTATTACTAAGCGGCATTTTTACAAAGTCAGCTTATTGCCCCCAACAATCTTGGGTCCTCAATTTACCTACCCCGGGAGGATGGAAGGCTGAGTCAACCTTGAGCCTGGTGGGATTCGAGCCTGCAGTAATTGCAGGCAGCTGGAATTAAGTGCTAGGCATTTAACAGCCTGCACCACCAAGGCTCTTGCTAGTTGATTAGTTTCCACCCACTGCTTCTTGTCCTGCCTTCAGGTGCTTTGGAGAATAGCTTGACTCCCTCTTCTTTGTGGCAGCCCCTGAGAACATTGGAACACTGCTATCATGTCTCCCCTAGTCCTTCTTTTCATTAAACTAGACCAAACCCAATTCCTGCAACCGTTCTTCATATGTTTTAGCCTCCAGTCCCCTAATCATCTTGGTTGCTCATCTCTGTACTCGAGTCTCAGCATTTTTTTTTTACATCATGGCAACCAAAACTGGTTGCCGTATTCCAAGTGTGGCCTTACCAAGGCATGATAAAGTGGTATTAACACTTCATCTTGATTCTATCAAGATCACGTGAAGAGGTTCTACTAAGCCAATCTGATTGTCAACCCTGAAGGAAGCCTGGCTGTGGCCATCTTGGAGGCTTTGGCGTTGCCAAAAATATTAGCTTGATTACATATACTGACAATTGCATCTGATTCACCCACCAGTCTTGAATTCCAGAGCTGGAGGAGTGCCAGTCAAGATCCCTAAAGCGGTCTACGAAGCCCCCCCCCGCCCCCGTGGCCTTTGAAGGCAGCTGCTTCCCCTCCGAGTGGAGATCAGGAATGCAGCTTTCTGCCCTTCGCACAACGTCCTCTGAGATATTTTTCCATCATCCTGACATTTCATTTAAAATGAAATATAGAAGATATTCATGTCCATGACAGGTATATTTGTTTGACTTTAAAATATACAGCGGACGTGACTGAAGGGCTTCAAAGGGCTGTGTGCATGCATATTCATGGAATGCCACAGCCTTGGTCCACAGCGAGAGAAAATGGCAACATCAGAGAAGGGGACAACCTTATTCTGGGGCTCCGTTCCGTTCCTATTTGCATGCACGACAGGAGTCATTTAACTGGGGGCTGTTCAAATGAACTTTATTTGAAAGCTGACTCCTCCCCACCACGTCAGATCAAATCTCCCCTCTCTCTTTCCCTGACATTTTGAAAGTCCTCAAGATTTTTTTTTTAAATAACATTGCAGGAAATACGACTTCAGCAACAGAGTGGTCAAGGCCTGGAATGCCCTACCTGACTCTGTTATTACAGCCTCAACCCCTCGTAGCTTCAACCTCAAACTGTCTACCGTGGACCTCACCCTATTCTTAAGAGGTCCTTAAAGGGGGTGTGCATAAGTGCACCAGTGTGCCTACCAGTGGTGGGATTCAATTTTTTTTACTACCGGTTCTGTGGGCGTGGGTTGGTGGGCGTGGCAGGGGAAGAATACTGTAAAATCTCCAGTCAGAGGTGGTATTTGCCGGTTCTCCGAACTACTCAAAATTTCCGCTACCGGTTCTCCAGAACTGGTCAGAACCTGCTGAATAACACCTCTGACCAGTGTGCCTACCAGTGGTGGGATTAAAATTGTTTTACTACCTGTTCTGTGGGCGTGGGTTGGTGGGCGTGGCAGGGGAAGGATACTGCAAAACCCGCATTCCTTCCCCACCCCACTAACCTTTCCAGCTCCTGTGCAGGGCAACCAAAGAAGATCCAGCCAATCAGCTGGGACTCAGGAGGCGAAGAATAGATGGAGGCAGGACCAGTCAGAGATGGTATTCTGAACTACTCAAAATTTCCACTACCGGTTCTCCAGAACTGGTTAGAACCTGCTGAATACCACTTCTGATGCCTACCGTCCCTGTCTTACTGTCCCCATTTACCTGTATTTACCTCCTTTGTTCATGTTTATGTTCATACCTACACTTGTTATCTTGTACATGTTTGACAAACAAACAAACAAACAAACAAATAAGCATACAACTTATTTGTACATGCACAATGCAAAAGGCAGATTTATTTATTTCGCTCCCAAAAGGTGGTTTAAGCTTTTTATTATTTTTTTACAGCCAATAGCCTAGTGAGATATTTAACTTTAGCGCAGGGGAAAACCCCCCCACAGGATTTGTAAGCTCTGCATAGTGACTGTGCCAATTGTGGCATTGGTTGGCATGGAATTCATTGAACAAATTGGGGTTTTATTCACTATTTTCCAGTAGAGTGGGGCGATGGCCTACAGGTGGCTCTGTCACCTCACAATCAGGAGCCTGGGAGTTCCATCCTAGGTAGAGGCAAATATTTCTCTCTCTGGGCACAATGGGAATGTAGCTGCTGAACAAAACTCTGCATTGGCGACAGGAAAAGCATCTGGCCAGTAAACACTCTGCTAGCTCTGTTCAGTTTCCCGGACTCCACCCTGCAAGGTATTGCAGGGTGATTAAATGGAGATGATGATTCACTATTCTCCGGTGTTAATTGCAGAGAGTTCACATGATATGAATTCTCTGGGTGTGATAGAAGTAGTGGAGAGATTTTCATGCTTAATGTTCAACCTGTTTAGTTGTTATGTGTAGCTGTGACATCCCTTTCTGTTTTCCTAAAACCTAACCTTGGACATCCACTGTGTTTATGCAGCGCCATGGTGGCACAGTGGTTGGAATGCAGCATTGCAGGCAAACTCTGCCCACAACCGGGGTTCAATCCTGACCGGCTCAAGGTTGACTCAGGCTTCCATCCTCTTGAGATCAGTAAAATAAGGACCCAGATTGTTGGGGGCAACATGCTGACTCTGTAAACCCCTTAGAGAGGACTTATATACCACTGGGAAAATTTACAAGTAAGAAATATAGCAATAGCACATAGACTTATATACCATTATGAAGTGCTATTGCTATATTTCTTACTTGCAAATTTTCAAACTAACTGCTGAGCCCGCCCCCCATCATACTGATGGTTTCTGTTGTTTGAAATGCCAAAAGTTGATTATTTTGGGAGCAAGCATTCAAACATGTCTGGGGGGGAAAACGGGATGTAACATTTAGGTCATAAGCACTAGTGTTCGAATCGGTGAAATATCATGATAAAAAAAAAAAATCTTGGACAGGATATAACCTCGTTTTAAGAATTACACGCATCTAAAAAAAAAACTATCCGGAACCCCAAATCTCATACATAACCGGAGGGAGAAAGAAATAAGAAGTTCGGCCGTTCAACCTGCAAAATGGCATCTGCCATTTGATTCAGAAGACAAATTTTGACTTCCAGCTGTTAAGGCCATTCAATCTCTTTTCCGCTAGGCAGGTGGCAAGATGGAGAATGCAATTTTCCATTTCTATTGGAGTCCCTGGGTTTCCTGCGTGTGATGGACAGTCTGCTTTTGCTAGTAAGTACATCAAAAAAACTCAGGGTGTGTAGAAACGGTGCCCATGCTCCAAGAAAGTTAGAAAAATTCCAGGCCACTGAGTCGCTGTGTCCCATGGTTCCAACCTGAACACAGGAAGAAGCAAGTTTAAATATACAGCTATAGCAGAGGTGGGTATTCAGCAGGTTCTGACCAGTTCTGGAGAACCGGTAGTGGAAATTTTGAGTAGTTCGGAGAACCGGCAAATACCACCTCTGACTGGCCCAGCCCCCATCTATTCTCTGCCTCCCATTGAGTCCCAGCTGATTGGCTGGGTCTTCTTTGGTTCCCCTACACACAGGAGAATGGAGCTGGAAAGCAGGTTAGTGGGGTGTGGAGGGAATGGAGATTGTACAATATCCTTCCCCTGCCAGGCCCACCAAGCAACACCCACCAAGCCATGCCACGCCCAACTATTCTCTGCCTCCCGAGTCCCAGCTGATTGGCTGGGTCTTCTTTGGTTCCCCTGCACAGGAGAACGGAGCTGGAAAGCAGGTTAGTGGGGTGGGGAGGGAATGGGGATTTTGCAGTAACCTTCCCCTGCCACGCCCACCAAGCCACGCCTACAGACCTGGTAATAATTTTTTTTTAATCCCACCACTGACTGCTATAGCTATATATTGATATCAATAACTAAAAGTTTAAATTCTAAATTTAAAAAAATCTCCTTCGCATTTTCTAGACAAGCTTCTGTCTGCTGTGGGTTGCAATTCAACGCAATCACACCCAGCCATACACACGTCTCGTTTCCTTCCTTGTAGTGTTCATATTTTATGCTAGCACTAATTTGTTTCATCCTATTTCCACACCAATTTTAGCATCTCCCCGTTCAGGAGCTGCACAAAAGAGTTATAGCAGTTTCCATGGGGGGAGCTGAAGTTGAAAATGACTCCTTGTAGGCATTCCCCTAATGTATGCACATATCTCTATTGTACTTTCTCCGGATGGGGCTGCTTATTTGCCATTTCCCATAATGGTCTTACTTTTATATGCAATTTCCCCAAAGTGCCTTTTTTGGAGTGGGGACAGGACTGCAACATTTGGAGGGTAGTAAAAAAAACCTCTAAATTAATCCAAGTTATACATTTGATAGTCTCCTGCTAAAACTTGGCAAAAGCTCCCCAGATACTCAGCACAGCGTGGCTAGATAAGAATCTTTATTGCCTACCAGGATGAAGCTATTAAAATGGTTGATTGCTCTGGATCAACACGTAGATACCGTTCCTTTTTCCTCAACTTTAATTTCAGGGTTTCTTTTTCCTGTATTTGCACTGATTTAACACATTTTTAACACACTTTCCAGCATTGGAACTGCTGTAGGTAAATGTTGGCTGTTGACAGAACCAGTATCCCTGACCCGAGAGTCCTTGGCTCCTGATATAAATCCCACATGCAGAAATAGTTGTACATCTCTCTCTCTCTCTCTCCTCCCTCCCTCCCTCCCTCCCTCCCTCCCTCCCTCCATCCATCCATCCATCTATCTATCTATCTATCTATCTATCTATCTATCTATCTATCTATCGGTATCTATCTACATCTATCTATCTATCTATCTATCTATCTATCTATCTATCTATCTATCTATCTATCGGTATCTATCTATCGGTATCTATCTACATCTATCTATCTATCTATCTATCTATCTATCTATCTATCGGTATCTATCTACATCTATCTATCTATCTATCTATCTATCTATCTATCTATCTATCTATCAGTATCTATCTATTGGTATCTATCTATCTCAGCCAATGACTCTGGGCGGCTAACAATTCAAAGCCTCTATTACAATTAAAATCTTTAAAAAAGTTAAAACAATAAAAACAGCAAAAGGCCTTCCAACTGTAAAAAAAATTGAAACATTGAATTTGAGTCCATACGAAGCAAGGCATCTGGCCTGTTAGCCATCTAGCCAGCAGGCAGGGCCTTTTGTGCATGTAGTGCCCCAGGCTTGGGAGCTTAGCCAGGTTTTTAAAACTTTAGGGAAGGCTGAGAGGGTTGGAGTCATTTTTTATAATGCAAGCTGCCAATTGGTCATAAGTAACTTGGGCTAAGGGTAGATTCATAGACACGTGCCAATTTTGCTGTTTGAGGAAGTTGCACAACATTCTCAGGGATCCTTCACATCCTGCTTACAATCTTTGTGAACTGTTGCCTTCTGGCAGAAGATACAGAACAATTAAAACTCGGACCACACATTTCCTGAACAGTTTTTATCCCAGAGCTATAATTATACAACAAATACTTCAGCTTCAATGAATACAATGAATACTTCAGCTTCAACCATAACAATACAAGAGCACACAATAGATACAAACTCAAGGTAAACCGCACCAAACTTGATTGCAGGAAATACGACTTCAGCAACAGAGTGGTCAATGTCTGGAATACTCTACCTGACTCTGTGGTTTCTTCCCCAAACCCCAAAAACTTTTAACCTTAGACTGTCTACTATTGACCTCACCCCTTTCCTAACAGGTCTGTAAGGGGCGTGCATAAGTGCACCAACATGCCTACCGTCCCTGTCCTATTGTTTCTTTTTATTATTTCTTATATGTATTCATTTCATTTATTCATAACTATGTTTATACTTATACCTCTTATCTTATAATCGCTTGACAAAAATAAATAAATAAATAAAAAAACCAATAAACTTAAGGACCACCATCAGCGAGCTCCTGGACAGTATTACTTGGTCTGTTGTGTGGATGCTTGTGTGTTTTTAGGAGGCGGGGAATTTTCGTGGGTGGAGAGGTGTTTGGGGATTGTCACGTGTGTGTGCATGTTGAGTCTGGTCTCTGGGTGTTATGTGAATTTTGTTGTATGTGTATACTGTGTATATATGTACAATGACAATAAAGAATTCAGTTCAGTTCAGTTCAATTCAATTCAAAATTAAATATTTGCAGAGATTGCAATGGTCTTTCCTTCGCTCCATAGAAATGAAAATGCGTGGGAAAAAAGTACACACAGATCTCCGGTTTCAAATATTTACAGGAATTTGAAAAGCAAATCTCAATATTTACAGAGAAAGCCAGGTGGTGGACTCATCATCCTCATTCCTTTGCCATTTGTGAATTCCTCAATATTTATCATTAGGAAATGGTCAATACAGATAAAATCCCTTTTCTTTTTTGGATCACGAGAAAGTTGGAGAAACTGATTTATGATACACCCAGGCGGGTGGTGGGAAACAGGGTCATAGGTGATAGTCAATGACATGTCTCAGAGTTGGCTTCATATGGGTTAATGCTGGACATGTTGCTCCTAATAAATCTTTTGGATTCTTTTGAAGCTTGGCTCGAGGCTCATGATTTAATTCGGGCAAGCGCCGGAATCCTGACATGGGGCAAGCCAGGTTTGCTTGATTCTTTGATTCACAAACTGCAAATGGATGGACGGATGGATGAACAGACAGATGGACCGATGGACAGATGGAAGGATGGCTAGATGGACCGATCCTGCTCTGTTGGGTTGAAAGTCATCTATTGCCATCTTTAATATTTTTCTTTGGGGAGAACAGGATTAAGTCCGCCTTGCAAAAAGATGCAATTTCCACCACCATAACTCTTGATTGCGTAACCCCAAGCTAATCATTATCCAGAACGAAGCAAGTAGCTTCTTGTTTATGTTGAAATGAGAGTTCATTAACGGTATTAATGGAGCTTGCTGTCTACTTAACAGGGTTTAGTTAAAATGATAAAGTCTTTTAAATCTTTTCAGTAATGCATGAGTGCCTGGCCACATCACTTTTGGTGTTTTCCAATAAAGTGAGTTCCAGCTAAATAGAATGTTTTGCTACACTTGCTGAAATAATGGATGAAATGGGTCTGTTTGAATGCCCCCACCTTCCAAAAAAAATGGATTTAAAACCCCAAAAGCTAAAAGAAGATAATTAAAGGGGGAGAGAATTGGTATTTTACCAAGTATATGCCTTAAGATTTGTGGAAAACTGTTTTGGGTCTTTAAAAAAAAAAGAGTGAGATTGAGAGCAGAAAGAAATTCAATTGTTTGGAACAATAGACAAACAGAAGAAAAATATAATATCTTGTTCTCATTCAGGCCAAGAGAGGATATGTGCCCTAAAGTACAAAGGATAACCTCCTATTTGAATGTCTGAATCCAGTTTAAAGAAAGGGAACCATAAAAATCTGGAGTAGTTGTCCATCAGCAATGCAAAGCTGGGGAGAATATGTCTTCTCATAGGTCCCATTCTCCATGGGACGTTTCCTGACTCTTGCGATCTTTTAGTAATGCTACATTAGAGCTCTGATCTTATATATCTATATTATGAGCCGAGGTGGCACAGTGGTTAGAATGCAGTACTGCAGGTTACTTCTGCTGACTGCCAGCTGCCGGCTGCCTCCAATTTGGCAGTTCAAATCCCACCAGGCTCAAGGTTGACTCAGCCTTCCATCCTTCCAAGGTGGGTAAAATGAAGACCCAGATTGTTGGGGCTAAGAGGCTGACTCTGTAAACTGCTTAGAGAGGGCTGTAAAGTATTGTAAACTGGTATATAAGTCTAAGTCTCCTTCCTTCCTTCCTTCCTTCCTTCCTTCCTTCCTTCCTTCCTTCCTTCCTTCCTTCCTTCCTTCCTTCCTTCCTTCCTTCCTTCCCAGATTATTGGGGGCAATGTGCTGACTCTAAACAGCTCAGAGAGGGCTGTAAAGCTGTATATAAGTCTAAGTGCTATGGCTATATAAAGGCAACCTTGTTTTCTGAAAGGAGAAGAACCTGTCCATTGGTCTTGATGGCACCCATGTTACTGACTCATGGGATGCCCTCTAAGTATTTCTGGAAGCAGGCTAAAATTTATTTTTTAATACCGTTACAAAATAGGCAACTCTTTGTGGGATGCTTCTATCTGCTGTTGAATAGCTAACTATTTTGGCTGGCATTATTATTTATTTATTTATTTATTTATTTATTTATTTATTTATTTATTTATTTATTTATTTGACTTGTATGCTGCCCCTCTCCCGAACGGACTTGGGGCAGCTCACAATTAAAACCAACACAATAAATAATTGCCTAAAACAGAATTAAACCCAACAAGCCAAATTACTAAAACAAATTATAAAACAACGCCCCCCAAGAGGAGTCAGCACAGAGCAGCCTGCTCAAAAGCCAAGTTTTCAGGTTGTGGCGGAAGGTGCGAAGGTCGGGGGCCAGGCAGAGTCCCAGAGGTAGCTGATTCCATAGGGTGGGAGCCACCACAGAGTAGGCCCTCCCCCGCGTCACCGCCAAGCGACATTGAGTCGCAGACGGCACGCCGAGGAGTCCCTGCCTGTGCACATGTACAGGGCGGTTGGTGTTCGATGCCGGCAGTAGACATTCCCGTAGATAGCCCGGACCCATGTCTCGTAGGACTTTGAATGTCAATACCAAAACCTTGAATCTCATTCGGAGGGCAACTGGCAACCAATGCAAACCACTCAGGAGGGGCATAACATGGGAGAACCGGGAAGCTCCCATCACAACCCGCGCGGCAGCATTTTGCACCAGCTGAAGCCTCCGGATGGTATGCAAGGGCAGTCCTAGATAGAGAGCGTTGCAGTAGTCGAGCCGCAAGGTGACAAGTGCCTGAGTGACCGTGCGCAGGGCATCTCGGTCCAGATATGGGCGTAACTGGTGAACCAGCCGGACCTGGGCAAAGGCCCCCCTGGCCACGGCTCTCACCTGCTCCTCCAGCCTGAGCCGTGAGTCCAGGAGGACCCCCAGGTTCCGTGCCCTATCCATGGGGGGCAACACCTCTCCCCCATGACCAAAGATGGAATCTCCTGACTGGGTCGAGATGTCTGTATGCACAGCCACTCTGTCTTAGCTGGATTGAGCCGAAGCATGTTACTGTCCATCCAGATCCGCACGCATCCAAACAACAGGACATCACAGAGAGGGCATCACTGATGTGGCCTGGGGTGGAGGTGTATAACTGCGTATCATCAGCATACTGATGATACTTCACCCCAAAGCCGCGGATGATCTCACCCAGAGGTTTCATATAAATGTTGAACAGAAGGGGCAAGAGGACAGACCCCTGAGGGACCCCACAAGTGAGAGCCCTTGGAGTCGACCTCTGTCCCCCTGCCAACACTGATTGCGAGCGTCCTGAGAGGAAGGAGGTGAACCACTGCAACACAGTGCCTCCCACTCCCAACCCCCCGAGACGCCGCAATAAGATACCATGGTTGATGGTGTCGAAAGCCACTGAGAGATCTAACAGGACCAGGACAGAGGAAAAACCCCTGTCCCGAGCCCTCAGGAGATCATCCATCAGTGCGACCAATGCCGTCTCCGTGCTATACCTGGGTTGAAAGCCCGATTGGTACGGATCCAGGTAGTCCATTTCATCCAGGAAAAGTGGAAATTACTGAGCCACCACACTCTCAACAACCTTCGCTAGAAAGCGAAGGTTGGAGACCGGACGAAAGTTGTTCAATTCGGCTGGGTCCAGGGCAGGCTTCTTCAGTAGAGGCCTCACCACCACCTCCTTCAAGGCAGCGGGAAAGGTACCCTCCCCCAGAGAAGCATTGACCACTGCCCGGAGCCAGCCACATGTCACCTCCCTGGAGGCATAGACCAACCAGGAAGGGCATGGGTCCAACAAACATGTGGTGGAACTCAGTCGTCGCATAATCCTTTCCACTTCATCCTCAGAAACAGGATTGAACTCAGTCCAGATTACATTAGCTAGACCACTTGCACCCTTGGCATCAGACCACGGCAAATTGGAGTTCAGCCCCCCCCGAATCCAAGCGATCTTATCCTGCAGGAACTGGCCAAATTCCTCAGCTCGACCCCACAGGGGATCCACCGCAGCCCCTGGATGGAGGAGGGAGCGGGCAACCCCAAACAGGGCGGCTGGGTGGTTTCCTGCGGATGCTATGAGAACGGAGAAATAAACCCTTCTCACCACTCTCACAGCTACCAGATAGGTCCTGATATAGGCTCTCCACTGGGCTTGGTCAGACTCGGAGCAGGTCGACCTCCACCTGCTCTCTAGACCCCTTCTCCGTCGCTTCATCTCCCGGAGCTCCCCGGTATACCAGGGAGCCACACGGGATCTGGGATGGGTAAGGGGACACATGGGGACAACTCTGTCAAGAGCCCCCGTGGCCGCCCGTTGCCAAGTGGCCGTCAGGGTCTCGGCAGAGCTGTGGACCAGGGATGTAGGAAAAAACCTCAGCTCTGCCTGGAACCTTTCCTGGTCCATCAGGCACCTGGGGCGGAACCACCTAAGGGGCTCCTCATCCCAGCAGTGTGGGGCAGCTTGTCGAAAAGCCAGCCGTAGGAGATAATGATCTGACCATGGAACAGGGTGGATAATAAGATCACCACTCCCCAGATCATTACGCCACTGCTCCGAGACAAAAACCACAACAATGTAGGAGTAGGGCCTTCTCTGTGGGAGCACCCACCCGGTGGAACCAACTCCCCTTGGGCCTTCGTTTGGCCCCTGATCTCCGCTCCCTCCGCTGTGACCTGAAGACCTGGCTCTTTCAACAGGCCGGTCTGGACTGACCAAGCGGGGGAGGGCTTGTTCTAGAGTTATTTTAATTAATTTTTATTTTATTATTTTATTATTATTAGGCTTGTAATTGTTTAATTGTTTTTTAATGTAAATTTTTTGTACTGAGTTTTTTATTGTTAGCCACCCTGAGTCCTTAGGGAGAGAGGGCAGCATACAAGTCTAATAAATTATTATTATTATTAATGTGAAGTCACAGCTGCTATTACTTTGGCCTTCATAACTCATCATGTTCTTCCCAAGAACCTAGAATTTATACCAGTGTAGCATAAGTGTGGGTCCAAGTAGTCATTTTGCAACGGACAGGTGCAAATTTGGTCAAAGCACAGATGTTTTAATTTTTCAAATATATTTTTGGGGTATAGCAGCCAGCGTGTTTATCACCACTGATGGACCCCTGTGGCTGGTTGATGCCATAATCTTTCAATTTCAACTTTCAGATCTTGATTCTTTGTGATCTGCTCCAATTCTTGATGTTGCAAATTGCTTTAAAAATACAATAGGCAGTATCACTTTCTCAGAAAGTTAAAAAAAAAAAAATAGCCGAACGCGATCCTAAATTTAATAGTACCGTTAGATGCATCTTTTCAAGTTCGGGATATTCAAATTCATTGTCCTGGATTGTCAAAACTGACACGTAGATTTGGTTATCTGCTGTAACATCTTGTATATTATCGAGGCTTCTTCGTTACAGCTTCTGGACTGTCAACATTGCCTGAGATGCAAATGAGATGCAAAGAGATGGCAGAATAATTTTTGAAAACCCTGACAAAGAGAACAGATAACAGAGGGGGGGTAGGATGTTTTGATGGGTGCGACATTGAAATACTTCTGTGACCTTAGCTTGTCTTGGTGTTAACTCATGTGACTAAGAAAGATTAAAAAAACTACTTTGATTTTTTTCAGCTTGAATACAGGAGGAGGAAAAGATTTTAGGAGTTTGTAACTGAATTTCTTCTTTGTAAACTTAGCAATGAAAATGTCTTGATTGTCTACTGACTCCCAAGACTGGCAAGTTGATGGATCAAACCCCACAAACACAGCCTCTGATTCTGAGGATTCTGAGTTCAATCCAAGAACAAAAAAGCACACGGAAAGAAGGATAACATCTATATATATAAAAGCGAAATACCATTCACGCATCATCACAAAATCTCCAGAACCGTAAAGCCTACAAACTTGAAATTTGGCACGTATGTTCCTCTTGGCTTCTAGGTGCTCACTAAGAAAGGATTTTTCCAAATGACCATCAGAGCATTAGTATTTCCTATATTATTATTATTAACATGCTCTGATGCTAAGGAGTTCTACTCCCCTCTCCCCACCTGAAAAGAAACCTGTTCCAAATGCAAAACACAAGCAGAGGAGAGGAGTTTCAGTTTCAGTTTTACTTTCACAGCAACAAGCAGCTTTAGTACAGAACAGTTGAGCTAAGCCATGCCCAGGCTCCTTGCTGTCTCCTACTTGTTCACACAGCAAATACTGTTTCAGTTTCCAAACAGCCCTCAACTCTCTCCCACACTGACTGGACACTAGCCAGATGAATACTGATGGATGCTGATAGGCAAAGGCAGAATCCCCGCCCCCTTATTTTCCTCCCCAAAACTAAGCCTGATCACATAGTTTTGTAGCAAAGCACGGGTGTCCAGTTAGCATTATGTATGATCAGGGATGGGATTCAAAAATACCAACAACCGGTTCGCTGCCTGGTTGCTGGGTGGGTGTGGCCATGGTGGGTGGGACCTACTGGAACTTCATGTTTCCGGCTTCTGGTGGGCCTCCAGAGCCCAGGGGAGGCCATTTTCACCCTCCCAAGGGTCCAGAGACTTCCCCTGGGCCCCTGGGAGGATGCAAACAGCCTCCCCTAGACTCCAGAGGCCCACCGGAAGCCGAAAATAGGCCCATTTTGTGACTTCTGGTTTTTCTGGGAAGGTCACCTTTCATCCTCCTAAGGGTCCAGTGGCCTCCCCCGGGCTCTGGAGGTCCTCTGGAAGCTGGAGACAGGCCCATGGGGGGAAATGGGGGGAAGGCCCATTTCCCCCCCCTCCCAGAGCCTCTGCATGGACCCTGTACTCCTCCACACGGACTCCACTCCATTGAAAATGGGCCACATGGAGACTTCTGGGGTGTGTGTGGGAGGGGCGGGGCCAGCTGGTCGGTTGAAATACTGGTTCAGCGAAACAGCTGTAATGTTAACATCCGGTTCGCCTGAACCGGTCCGAACTGTAGAATCCCACCCCCTGCATATGATGAACAGTACAGTGTGGCAAAGGCTGAATTAAGCACGCTGGGTTGCCAAAATTCCTAATTCTCCAGGCTGAAATGTTTTTCCAAAGCCTACCTGGGTCACCTTCAGTCTTGATTACAGAGAACATGCCGCGTGGCCAGCAAGTAAACAGACCATGATTGTAATTAACAAGCCTGCTGAAAAAAAATTCTGTGGAGAGAAGGTGATCTCTTTTATCCAGGAAGAGAGTGGCAGGGAGGTAGGATGAAAATCAATCGTGGAAGTTAATCGAAGGATGCCCTGATAAGGAGATGAAAATGCTTGGCATCGTGTGCCCAAGAACAGAACACTTTAAGGTTTTCAAGGACGACAGCAAAAGGATTGGTCCCTAATGCTCCAAAGTTTTTGGAGAGAACATTTAGCTATTGGGGAACTAATTTACTTCGAAGGATGCAGTAAGTGGATTTTTTTAAAAAAGGATCTCCAGGGCTTTTGAGGACTTAAGTGATAGGTTAATGTGGAACCAGCAATCCTGGGGTGAATTCTTGGATTCAGTATTTTTTTTAAAATTACATTTATATGCCGCCCTTCTCCGAAGACTCAGGGCGGCTTACAATTTTTGGGATACAACCCAGTGCGCTCAGCAATAGCCTTCATTCCATTGTATATGCCTGCTTATTACTAAGCGGCATTTTTACAAAGTCAGCTTATTGCCCCCAACAATCTTGGGTCCTCAATTTACCTATCCCGAGAGGATGGAAGGCTGAGTCAACCTTGAGCCTGGTGGGATTCGAGCCTACAGTAATTGTAGGCAGCTGGAACTTAAATGCAGGCATTTAACAGCCTGAGCCACCAAGGCCCAAGTATTATTGTAGTAGTGGTGATGATGATGTTTCTGTAATCTGCTTCATTGTGAATAATATTATTAGAAATAATAGTATGCATATTTATCCAAAGGTGCTTTTTCAAGAGGCAACCGGACTTTGTTTTTCCTTCAAGATTAT